>RJWM01020816.1:0-36523 GCA_004363535.1 Dasyprocta punctata
CAATATTATTATATGTATGCGTGTTTGTATGTATCCATCTATCAATCTGTCTTGTTTACTTTTCTCTTATTGCTGAGACAAAATACCTGACACTCAAAGTTAAGGAAGAAAAGGTTTATTTAACTTGCAGTTCATGGAGGTTTTTGTAATCAGCTGGCTCCAAGGCAGGGTGGCATGGCATAAGGGCAACAGTTCAAGGCAGTAAAAGACAGCAAAAGCAGTAAGAGCAAAAGGCCGGGGGAGTAAGCCTCTTTTTCTCTCTTATACTGTAAACAGGCTACCCACCCACACCATCTCTGTGCCCTCCTCTTGCAAAGACTCAGGATGTTTACAAAGTGAGGACCTTGGCCCCCTGCTGAGTCACCTAGTTAAGCTTCTAAACTTCTCAGTCCTCAAGTTGACACAATTGTAATCCCAAATAAGACTCATATAATAAGAGATAAATCCCAAATAAAACTCATATAATAAGAGATAAAATGACTTTCACAAGCAATATTATGCTATGTCTCTCTGTCTCTCTGCCTCTCTGTCTCTGTCTCTGTCTCTCTGTCTCTGTCTCTCTCTCTTTTTCTCTTGAAACTGGGATTCATTGTTTTGCTCAGGCTGGTTTCTAACTCCTGGGCTCAAATAATCCTCCTGCTTCAACCTTGTAAGTAGCTAAGACAATGGGTAAGTACTATCAAGTTCAGCTGATATATTTGTTAGATTATGCTGATCATGCACTTGTATGTTACAGCAATATTAAATAATTATTAAAGTTTCTAAGTGCTTACTCTCAATTTCTATACTTACATTACTGTGAACTGATAATACGTAGTTTTTAGATGATTATGTTGACACATCTCACTTTGAGCAGCACTGTTTCTAAAACATTTAAAATTATTGCACAGTATAAAGAAAAACTAACTGGACAACAATCCCTTGGGGAGTGGAAGATAACACTACTCTGGGACAGTCCGTTCTCCATTCAGCAGCTCTACTAATCTTTCTCCCTGTAGAAATAAGGCAAGCTTTGCAGGATGTACACTATGAAACTACCAGTTCACCATCGCATATTACCAATTACAGAAACTTGTCTTTCACTCAGACTTTATAATATTCTCCTACATCTAGTCAGTCATCAGCAAGTCTTCAGTTCTTGTTTACCCTACCTCTCACACTTGTCTTCTTTCTACTGCCATCTCCTTTGTTCATACCCATAGAATCATGTCTCCTGCCCTGTTACAAAAATCTTCGTGCTGCCAGTATCTGCTCTTTTCTTTCTTTTTCATCATTTAGAAAATGAAATGAGCAGAGACGAATTTTAGGATGTTCTCTGGCTCTGTCATTTCGTGATTTATCCCCTGCTGTTCATATTGATTCTCCATTTGATCTGCACAAAAAACCTAAGTTCTATATTGTCCTAATATAGAGTGTGTCTGTTCTACAAAAATAAGAATAAAATGGAATGTAGTTTGTATGAAAAAAATCAGAAGCTCAGATTTAGAAGGTACAACCAGGCTCAATATACTGACTATTGAGAATCTTAGCTAGTCTACACTATTTTTTTAATTTTTAAGAGAATAAAACCAAACAAAATAAAACAATGAAGTCATTCAAAACAAAACAGTGAAAGTGATACAGGATTTCAAAACAAGATAATAGGAAATCAACAGTGGCTACCATAATGCTTCTCCTTATCTTTAAAATAGCTGCCCATACATCAGACCCTAATAAAATCAAACAAAACAGAACAGAATAAAACCAATCAAAACAAAACAATGAAAATAATACAGGACTTTAAAACAAGATAATAGGGAATTGACAATGGTTACCACCTTCTCTTTTTAGATATTTTCTCCCCTTTCACTTTCACAATATCTGTTGTACACTTTGGATCCTACTAACTCCTTCAGTTATTTATACTAGGGAGACAACATGATGTTCACCTATGTGAGTCTGAACCATTTTACCCAAGAGCATGATCACAAGTTACATCCATCAAGAGCCTTGTGATTATCCTTCTTTATAGCTGAGTAGCTTTCCATTGTATAAAAATGCTGTATCTTTCTTATCTATTCTGTGGTTGATGGGCAAGTTACCCTTACTTTTTTCTGGTTCCCTGTCACATGGAGCATTGTTTTCTCTATTTTGACTTTCAGTCTATGAATTTCCTTTTGAGTTAATGTGTTTTTTGTATACTGCATATTGATGGATCTTATTTCTTGATCCATTCTGCCTGTGTTTCTTTTTATTGGTGAATTGAGGCCATCTACATTAATGGTTATGGCCAACATGCACTGGTTCATCTCTTCCATGCCTTTTTCCTGCCGTTGGCACCCTACTTTTCCCCTCCATTCAATTGTCTGCCCCACTTGGTGATCTCACTCTGCTGCTGTTCCTGGAACCGTGATCATTTTTATCTTTCTCTAGAATACCCTTCAGTAGTCTTTGTAGGATTGGTTTGGTGGTCATGAATTCCTTCAGTTGTTCTTTGTCATGCAAGTATCCTATTTCTCCATTAATTTTGAAAGACAGTTCTGCCGGGTACATCAGTCTGGGTTGCAAGTTGTTTCTTTCAGGACTTGAAATACTTCAAACCCTTCTTGAGTTGATGATTTGTATTGAGAAGTCTGTCATGATTCTGAAGGGTTTTCCTTTATAGGTGATCTGTTTCTTTTTTCCAACAGCCTTTAATATTCAGTTCTTGTGCTGGGGTCTTGATTATTATATGCCTGAGTGTAGATTTACTTTGGTATGGCTAGCTGGAGTTTTATATGCCTCACTTATGTGGATGTCAGGTCCTTTTCCCATGCTTGAGAAGTTCCCTGCTATTACTTCTGTAAATAGTCTCTTTATGTCATTTGTGTTGACTCCTGCTTTTTTGCTATCTATCACTCTTAATCACTTTTCTTTGTGTTGATTTGCAGCCATTGAATTGTTATTTCCTGGTTCCTTGTTATTTTAAGAGATCTTTCCTTTTGCGATTGCTAGCTGCCTTCCTGTCTTCAAGGTCTGAAAGTCTATCTTCAGTTTCTTTCAAGCTGTTTTTCCAGCTTTCAATGGAGTTTTTAATTTCCTGGATATCTCTTTCAGTCTGTTTTATTCATTCCAGTTCATTCCCCTATGTTCCTATATTTTTTATCTATGTCTCATTCTCCTATGTTCCTCTTTTCCCTCATTCTCCTATAATCCTCTTTTTTTAAATGTTTGTCATTTCTTCTTTTAGCTGAGATATTATTTCTGATCTGATTTCTTCTACAGCATCATGATGTAGTTTCTTTACTTCATTTGCCATCATCCCAGAAATGTCAGGTGTGCAACTTCCACTTTCTTCCATCTCCATGTCTCCTGGACTTGTTCTGTTGCAGCTGGAGGCCAGAGATTGCCTTTTACTCCTTCATCTTGACATTTTCCTGGGTTGCTCTGGATGAGTGGGTTGTGGGGTTCCAGGTAATTCCCACGTTGGCTACCCTGCCTGGGTGTTGAGGGTGGGTCAGGCACCTGGGTTTCTCCTAACCAAGGTTCTCAGAGAGGCTGTGGGGTATGGGGCAGGCTTATCCAGACACTTGTGGCTTCTCCAAGGTGTGGCTGACTGGTTCTCCCAGCCTTTGCTGGCTATAGGTACCCGAAGGTGGATGGTGGCTGGCAGACTTGTAGTGGCTGGGCTGGCTGCTTCTCCATACCTGTGCTGGTTACCCATGGGCTGGGCTGGCTGCTTTTCCCTGCACTTTTCATTTTTTTCATTTATTACAGTAGTCCTAGAGAGAACATTTCTGTGATCACTGGAAGGTAACTTCTATGGTCTTCTTTTTTTTTTTTTTTTTTTAATTTTGAGACAGAATCTAGGTTACTAAATTGTTCAGACTGGGCTTGAACTTTCAATCTTCCTGCCTTAAGCTCTCACAGTTTTGGGGTTACAGGTGTGAACCTTGAAATTAGCACTTTTTTAACTACTTAAAGTATAAAAGTAGTACTACGCTTTGTAATAAATATAATTTTGTGGGGTTTTCTTTAGCTTATCAGTGGTGTACATAATATTTAAAATAATTTGTTAAACTTATGATTTGAACCAATAATCATGAACATTTTATTACATAATTTTCAATGTTTTCATTTAGTAAATGTTTAATTTTTGATTTAGTATTTTATAATAACTAATTTTTAGATATTCAGTGTAATAAATTAGTATTAACCAAAGTAGACACTGAATTGAGAGTTCCTTTCCATGAGAAGCTCCAGGTCACCAGTTGAGCGTGCTTCTAACTCTAGCACTTTGGGAAGCTAAAACAGGACTATGGCAAGTTTGAGCCCAACGTGGGCAACTTACTGACTTAGCAAGCCCCTATCTTAAAATAAATAAATAAAGGGCTTGGGGAAATGTTTCAGAATTTTTAAGAGATGGGAAAGACCACTAGGAAGCAGGACAATTTTATTCCAATTTTAGGTGCACAGTCTGACTTGCATAAAAAATGGTTGAGTGAACATTAAAGGAAAGGATCCAGTTTTTATACATTTTGCTAGGGGTGTTTGTCTTTCTAATGGAGAAAAATGGGAGGGTGAAATTGCAAGCAAGGGTACAGAAGCAAGACAAAGCAATTAAAAGCAACTAATAACTTAGCTTTGAAAGAAGACAGAGCCTTATGAATCTTACGAGAACAGTGTCAAAAACATTGTTTTCAGGTTGTAGTTGCCAATCTTATCTGTACCAAAACAAGGAATTACAGCCATAGGTGGTTCAAGGGGGATTGTTCAAGGCTGACAAAGCTTGTTTTCCTTTAAGTCCTGCTTCAGTATAGCTCAGTGGGATGGCAAGAGAAAGAGAGCGAGACAGACAGACAGACAGACAGAGACAGAGACAGAACAGAGACTAAACTCTAAGTCACTGAAGACCTTGTCAGCATTCACCTGCTCAAGACCTTGTCTGCTCAAGGAAGTGAATCACTGTGTGCTTTAAGTGTTGAAGGGAAGAAAAGGGAGAGTGAAGACCAGTTCTTTGAGGCGAAGACAAAGGATTCTGGTCTGACTTGGTTGCATTTTTCCTGAAGTCTGGTGAAGGCAGTCTGAGATGGATGGGGACTTCAGATCCATGCCCAGCCTGGTCTCTGGGGACTGAACACCAAGTGTCATGATCTTTCAAAACAAGACACTATTGTGAGCTTGACATGCGAGGATTAGAATGGGTTGCCTGTGAATATGTTCTGTGAGCACAGGCAATTAACATCCCAGAAGCAATCAAAGTGGACTGAAGACCAGTCTTTTCCCTTTTAGCTTTCTGGATTATATATAATATCCCAGACTTCTTATGACCCTACAGAATGTAGAACCTGTCTGCCCTATCCTCCACTCTCACATAGTCAGCTAAAATGATGTGGATTAAATTTCCTACCAATCCTGATGTGTTACAGGCATAGGGAAATATTGGAGAACTAATATTTCTATACTATCTTGCTTAAAACAGTACAAAGTCTCTTTTACTTAAAGGCCTTTTTCTGGTGGTTTGTACCACATACCAGCACAGCTCTCGATGTTCCTGGGGAGAAGGATGACAAGAGGATGGGAAAATAAAGAAAAAATATGAAAGCTTGGGTCAGGTGGAGCCCTGTCTCCTGATGGGAGAAAGGAACTTCTCAACTAGGGAAGCACATTTATTTACATACTCAGGAGGATAATGTCAATTTCAACCCCTTTGCCTAGTAACTTTTTGCCTGGCTGGCCTGGGCACCTTGCCTTTTTGGAGCTGGAACAGCTTGTTTATGTAACTGGCTTTGGGCTTTCCATGTTCTCAGGGGTGGCCTTGCTTGAGCCCCATGTATGAGATTGATCTCCAGCTTCAGCTGCTTCTTAAAGCTGGGATGTAGCTCAGGTGTAGAACAGAATGCTTGCTAGCACGTGCCAGCCCTGAGTTCACTTCCCAGCGCTGCAAACAAAAACAAAAGCAGATTCTTATGCTTTATAAATGTTGTGGAACCCAGTGCATCTGACTGAATCTGAGCCATCTGGAACCCAGAGGAAAGGGAGAGCGCTTAGAATCCCTCATTCCTGGCAGTTCATGTGCCCATGAGAGAGGAGCTACCCAAAGGACCACCCAAAGGAACAGGTGAAGATGAAGCCAGGCAGAGACTCTTAAACCAAAGACTACAAACTAGAACCTAGCCTGTTATTTCTTTGGCCTCTAGGGCCTAAATTCTCTTCTCCTGGTTTAAAGAAAAAACCAAACCAAACCAAACCAAACTAAACCAAAGCAAAACACATCAACAACAAAAAACCTATATCACAATAATACATTTTTTCTACTTTGAAAAATTCTAAAGTACAGTAAAAAAGTCAAGTAGAACTTGCTTAAGATAGTACAAACTATGTTTTACTTAAAGACCTTTTCCTTGTGCTGGGGCATAGCTCAGGTGTAGAGTGCTTGGTAGCACATGCCAGCCCTGAGTTCACTTCCCAGCGCTGTAAGCAAAAACAAAAGATAACAATCACCTATGATAATCCTGTTATTTGATTTTTCTCTTAATGTTTTCATTAAGTTCTAACAAGAAATGGAATAGACTAAGAGATTAGAAACATGGAAGTTTTTTTTTTTCCTTCGTATTACTAGAGATTAAACCCAAGGGCTCTCTACCGCTGAACTATACCACCAGACTTTTACTTTTTTTTTTTTTTTTTTTTTTTTTTTTTTTTTTTTTTTTTTTTTTTTTTTTTTTTTTTTTTTTTTTTTTTTTTTTGAGACAAGATCTTGCTAAGTTACTCAGGCAGTCTTTGAACTTAGGATCTTTCTGCCTTGGCCTCCTGAGTAGCTGAGATACCAAATGTAGTCAGGGCTTACATGGGAAAAAATTTAATATAGGACACACAGTTTATAGGATTCATCCAGAGTCAAATGCAGAAGAGTGCAGGAAATCTGTTCATATACTAGAAACCCAGAGAATCTAGCTGAGGGCCTGGATCCCATGGCAATATCCTGCATAAGTCCAGCTGAAGACCTAGAGCCCATGGCAATGTCCTCCATGAGTCTACCTGGAGATCTAGAGCCTATGACAATGTCTCATGTAAGTCTGTATCAAGGATCTGCACTAGGAAGGCTGAAAGGTCAGTGGTGAGAGCTAGAAAGTCTGCACCAGCAAAACGCAGGATCTGTGCCAGAAGGCTGACGAATCTGCACTGGAGACAGGAAGTAATCCTGACATTAAGGACAAGAGCTCCCCCAAAGAGAATCGCAGCCATCCTCAGTGACAGTGAGAACCGAATTCCTCTGACTAAGAGAACAACTGAGTTCATATCAGGAAAACCAGTGTGACAAGCTTCTCCAGGAGAATCAACAGCACACCATCTCCCCTCCAGTTCTGCTTTTATGCTGTTGGCAGCAATCCTCAGGTGGGCCTTCCATGCTCAGATTCAGTTCAGCTGGGTGTTCCAAGTTGCCCATTAGTTAATCCACTATACCAAGTATATTCTACCATTCCAGGATCCTTTTCTTTTCAGATTTTCTCTAAACTATTTGTGAAGTTTTTGGGTAGATGACTACTCGTATTATTTTAAAATGTCAGATTAATGTATCTATTGTGGTTTCTACCTTAGGATATTCCAAGGCTTTTCAGGAAATGAAGCTTTCAATTTATGTTCCATATTTTCATAGCATGTATTCTTTTTATTTGTGGGAAGGTTGGTAAAAAAGCTAACACTAATGAGAAGGTGCTTTCAGTTTGCCCTTGTCACTTAGAGGACGTCAGTGTCTTGATTAAAAAAAAAAAAGGCACAATGAACCTGTTCTATTTTACATGTTTTAAGTTATAAAAATAATGTATGTTAAGTTTGTTTTAAAATCAGACAGTATAGAAATGCTGTCTGAAGGTACGTGCCATTAATAGACGGGCACACAGTAGCATATTCTTTGTTTTTAATTTCACCTTGGTGTTCTCAAGAGCAGTGATTTTATATACATATAAATTCCTTGGTCAGTCACCTTCATGAAAAAAAGAAAAGACAACGAAAAATAGAATTTTAATTAGGAGAAATGAAACAATATAATTTGAAGATACTGATAAACATCTTAATTGTATATAACAGTTCCATTTAATCTTCAGAAATAGAAGCATGCACAATGTTAATGAAAAATTAAAGAAAATTATGTTTAATGAAGGGGAAAATAACCTAATATTTTAAAAGCTTCTATAAAATAAGTTCAACTGTGTGTGAAAGAGAAAGTAAAAATAATGAGCAATAAAGCATTAGGTTTTCTCCCCCCACATCTGTGGCCTTATCAAGCATCACAATTCATGTTAGCAAGCATAAGAGAAAATTTTTCTTTTTTACTGTATTAACACAAAATTGTCTCCTTATTATGGATGATTAGAATGCCATAAGGCCTTGTGTATTCCAGTTATACAAAAAGGAAAATAGTATGATAGAATGAGAATTGTCTAGAAAGACAAATCATTTTTTTCATAGTTTTATCCCCAGCACCTCTCATGTGCCTGGTGAATAAGTACCTGATAAACATTTGTAAATTAATCATAGTAATATCTAGCATTTACTGGGGGCTTTCTATATGTCAGGCACTGTTCACAGCACTGACAGACAGTGATACAATTCTCAGAGAAAATGATAAATGACTTCATAAGTTACCTTGTTTGTTTGAGTTCTGGAGTCAGAACCTAAGGTCTATAGGGAAAAGGTTAAGAATTTTTGGAATCAGAATTGCCTGAATTTTGTGTTTTTATTAACTCACTTTTATTGTCCAAAGTACAGAACTTGCTTTGCCTTTCTGTGCCTCTCTGACAGTTGGCATCTCACATACTGTTTACTTGGTCCTTTGTGCTTGCTGTAATTCTAATAGCTCATTTACTGAGGATTTTAACAACTTCTGTGTGATCCCAGTATCTCTGAAGTTATATCCCATAGGTTGCAAATTCCTGCATTAAATGTCACTTCTTTAGTTTATTTCTACCCCAGGATTTAATAAGGCATCATCTGTAGGATCAATATCTCACAATGTTACAAAAAAAAAAAAAAACTGGAAAACTATAAATTCAGCTATATACAGGTAATAATATATATACACACGTTTTGGGAGCCAAAATAAACTTGGCAGTTGTCTCAAAAGTTTGGATTACTTTCTTTCATTTGTCTTTATTTTTCTTTATTTTCCTTATTTAATTTTGATACATGGTCTCATTATGTAATTCATGCTGGTCTTGGTAACCCTAACCCTAACCCTTTAATCCCATCACTTGGGAGGGCTGAGGTAGGAGACGCGTTGTGAGTTCGAGGCCAGCTTGGGCTACAATGCAAGCGCAAGGCCAACCTGAGCTACACAGTGCGACCCTGCCTCAAAAAACTAGGGCCAGGAGTTTGGCTCAGTGGTATAAGCGCCTGTCTGGCAGGTGTGAGGCTGTGAGTTTGATCCCTGGTGCCGCAAAAAATAAAATAAAATAAAATAAAATAAAATAAAATAAAATAAAATAAATAAATAAAAGACCATCACTGATGTTGTGATAAAGAATGGTCATTGCATAGCCTGTAATCCCTATTACTAGGGATGTTGAATTATAAGGATCATAAATTGGCATCCTAGGCAACATAGTAAGATCTTGCCTCATGATAAAATAAAATGGGCTAGGGAAGTAGCTCAGTGGTAGAGTGCCTAGCATGTATAAAGCCCTGGGTTTCAACTGCTAGTGAAGAAAAAAAGCTTCATTTGTTCATTAATTCATTCTCTTGTTATTTCAATAAATATTTGGGTGTTTCCTATGTTTTAGGCACTGTAAATGAATAAAATGGTGAAAACAAGACACTGTCCTTACACCCAAGTACTATAGAGGATGTAAATATTAACCCAGTAATTGCGCCAAATGCCACAAAAGAGATATTCATGATGCTGAGGGCTGTGGGATGGGAATTCTGAATGTGTGAGTGGAAAGAAAAGCCTTTCAAAGGGTTGTAAATGAATAAGAACTGAATAGAAAGTATTCTAGGTTAAAAGAATGGCACTATAAGAAAACTCCTGAGAAGGCAGGCAGGGTTTGTAGCTAAGGTGGGATGGGGTAAAAGAAACAGCAGCCTAAGACCTCAAGAGATAAAAATGAACATGGTGGAAGATGAAGCTACAGAGGCAGGTCCAGGTCAGATCATGCAGGTCTGGAAGGATCGAAACATTTTAAGGAGGACGTGACATAATTTGTTTGAATTTCCGTCTTGTCACTATGTGAATTCGAGCTGAAGAATGAATTAAGCAAAACCAATATAGATTGCTAGACATAAATTACAATGGTTTTTTGGTTTTGTTTTGTTTTTATTTTACAATGGTATTCTTGAGATAAATTTTGAGAACATACTATGGGCCAGGAACGGTTGCTCAGTGCTAGACATATATTGGGAAACAACACCAATAAGGTGCTTATAGAAGTGAAAGCATCTTCATTTTTTATTTAATTTTGAGTTAATGTATTGTTATTTTAACTTAGGTAATGTAGAATACAGATAACTGTAGAGAAAATAATATATTCATGGGAAAAAAGCTTTTGATCTTAATTTTGCCATTAGTTATTTGAACTTCTTTAGCCTCTGTGTTCATAAAATTGCTGGTCTTCATAAAATTCATCCATAAAATAAGACTAATGAACTGAGATATTCTTTCCACATCTAAAACTTTACTAATATAATTACACAATTTGAAGTAACAGCTTCTTCATATTAGGAGACCTCTTGTTCCATTAAGGAAAACTAATTCTATTTTTCCCAGTGAAACTTTAAGTGCTAAATTTTACAATCTTGCAAATATGTATCAAGTGATTTATGGCCTAATGATTCATGCAAATAAAACAAAGATTCATATACTAATTACTGACTATTGAGGTGTGCAAAATAGTTTCTTCTGACTCGCAATGATTATAATTTCTAAAGCTTGTTTTACAGGAAGGGATGACAGATTAGAAGATACTATATTATAGCCAACTCAGAAAAAATGACATTTTAATTAGAAGATGTTAACAATTCCAAAAGAATAGAAATTCCATGGCTATTCATTAAAACGTTTGAAATAAAAATCTTAAATGACAAATTCTTGAGGGACTGAATCTTTGTAATTGTACCTAGCATGGCATGATATACAGCTACACACTTTATAAATGCTTTATAGAGATAAAACTATCAACATAGAAGTAGAAAAGCAATTACATGAGATCTGTATGACATAACAATATTAATATTAAGATATACTCCTATGATGAAAGACTTATATTTACTATAGAAGTGTTACTGCCTGATGACATCATACCTCATATTCAAAGTAAAATCTAGAAACTGCAATGTATTAGATAATAAAAACACGGTCCACAACAAATAAATGCTGCCCAGATCATCATGATAAGAAAATTAATATATTTTAAAAATATACTAGTTGTCTTTAGTGGATTAGAACAAATGAAGGTCTGAGAAATCTTGTTCATTTTGATTTGAAAAGTGATTGCATGAATGCTGTGGACATTTGTAAATGAGGGTGGGTATGCAGTGGGAAAAGTATTCCGTATACAAAACTAACTTTCCTAAACTCCTCATTGTCTGCTCCCTGCAGCAGTAGATGATAAACAGAATAAAAAAAAAAAAAAAAGAAAGATAATGAAGGTGAAGATGGAGGGGAAGGAGAAAGGATGGATGTTACTTTTTTCTCATTGCTGAGATGAAATACCTGATGCCCAAAATTAAAGGCACAGTATGTAGAGGTTTCAGTCTATAAGCTGCTGGCTCCAAGGCAGGGACCACATGGCAGAGGGGCAGCAATTGATGGCAGTGGAAGACAACAAAAGCGACAAGAGCAAAGGGGCAAAACAGCCCCTTTTACCTTATCTAAGACTGCTGAGATTAGGGTGGTGTCACTCCAACCACTGTACTGATCCACTGATCACCCAGCCTTAATCCCAGTGCCCTTATTCCCAGCAATGAACTATGAATCAATCACACAATCTAGATTCAGCTACCTCTGAAAGCCCACCACCCATGACTGCATGAGGCTTTGGAGGGACATGTAGACACAAACCATAACAGGAAAAAGGAGAAAATATAACTAAAGAGGAAAGAATACATTGGAAGAGAAACAGGTGTGAAATAGCAGTCAGGAGGATGATAGGATGATCAGGATGTCACCCAGTTTGGAGATGGAGATGGAGAAACTTACTCTGCAGAGAAAGAATCTCAGTAGTTTTACATTCTACACCAAAAATGATTTTATTGGCCAGGGAAATTATGCACAATTTAATATTCTAAGAAATTCAATGGCTTTACTATTTTGTTTGTGAAATACGTTCATTTAGCGTTTTAGGAGTTTTGAGTGACACACAAGCATGCTATTTCAGGGGCTGGCAATTTAGCTCAGTGGCATAAGCGCCTGCCTGGCAAGTGCAAGGTTGTGAGTTTGATCCCTGGTACCCGTTCCCCTCAAAAAGAATTTTTTTAGCAGTTAATTCTTTCAAGGAACTTGTCACTGTGATCTCTCCCTCTTTCTCTCTCCTTTCTCTGTGATGTATACATCCCATACAGCATTGTGACACAGTTTCTTTCCTTTTCATAAGAATTAAAAAACTATAATATTTTCAGTGAAAGGCCCAGGAGGAACAGGTTAACATTTAGCATGAGGAAGGAATCTTGGCTAGGACCTCCTTGGGAAAGGAAGTGATCCAGCCTAAGAGTAGTAGAAAGAGGGCCACATTTTCCAGACCAGAGTAGGCAGTTTAGGCATAGTGAGATTATCCTCAGAAGAGAAGGAGATTAATTTAGTGCAAAAGGGGCTGTCCTCTCTCTGGTGAGAGAAGAATGCAGTGGAGGTGCTGGCTGCACCAGCCTTGGTTTGGGAGGGGTTGGGGTTCATCACTGGGTGAGGTGGGGGAAAGAGAACAGCAGCACAGGTGCCACTGCTCCTGTGATCCGGATGGGAAGGCAGTGTCAAGTACACATCCTTATCAATAAACTGTCAATTATGGGGACTCAGCAGAGATAACTGGAGTAGAAATACTAACAACTGATGTGTTTACTATTTGTTCCAATATGTTCTGATTATGTATTTTAACTCCTTTAGTCCTCACAACAGTGCCATGAGGTAAGCCCTATTTCTGTATATCCTTTTACAGAAAGACAAACAGAGGCACAGAGAGGTGAAATAACTTGCTTGAGTCACTTGGCTAGGAGATGGAAAAGTCGTGTCTGGGGAATCTCACTCCATCTTCCAAAGTTGTAGAGATTCTCAGACAAGAAGAGGCCTTGCCTAGAACAGTGTTCTAGGATCCCAAAATGTGGAACCATACAAAGCAATGACAGCCCACGGGGGAAGAAGCCACTTGGGAATCACAGCCTGTGGACCCAAGTGTCTCAGACTGGTAGCTGCACTGCAGAAGGGAGGTGATGGACTGATGGCAGGAGAGGGGTAAGATCAGGAGAGGGGTAAGTCGTGGGGAGCTGTTCAGCATGAGATGAGCAGTGGGGAACTCTTCCATTCAAGTTGGTCTGCATGTCTGCATCATGTCTGCGTGTCTGAACTCTTCAGTTCATGTCTTCAGTTCATGTCTGTCAGTTCATGAAAACAGTGTTGGTCACTACTGCTAGGAAATTTCCTTAAGTCGTCCTGAGGAAAGGACATGGAAGGAATCCACGTTTTACAATTATGCTATGGGGATTTAAGACAGAAATGTGCGTTATTTTTAAATTGCATTCCTGAATATTACCCCAGATCATGAGGAAACAACTTATGTATTCATTAAGGAAAATAAGATTTAAAAAAGCACATTTTAAAGCTAAGTACTGTGGCACATGCCTATAATCCCAGGTACTCAGAAAGTTGAGGCAGGAGAATAGGAAGCTTATGGCTAACCTGGATAATTTAGACTCTGTCACAGAATAAAAAAATAAACAAAAAAGACTAGGAATGTAGCTCAGCACCCTCTGGGTTCAATCTCCAGTACTAGGAAGGAGTACATTCTAACATATAATGTGTAGATCATTTACCTCAATTTACACACAAAAGTAGTTGGTTTTAAAATCAAGTCAGTAAGAATAAGGTATTAATATGAAACACCTAGAAAATTGTTACTGATTTATTTTTCTTTTTTATTTTTTTTAAGCTTACTGATTTTTATACCGTAAAACTTTTAAAATATGACTTTGGTTCCCCTCCCCGCCATGTTCTACACAGCTAACATTGGCATCATAAATATAATTGTAGGCAGCTACTAAGTAGCATTTTGCTTTTAAGTCTGAACAACTGATGAAACAAAAGTAAGAAGTACAGATATATTCATGACCACTAATTTACCTATTGAAGAAAAGATTAACACTCAGACATCTGGTCTCTGTCACAGGGAATAAATTATAGATACAAATCTAAAGAATGGAATATGTGCTAATCTTTCTTCTTTCTAATAGATATTTATTGAGTTCATGCATATTAAGTAGTAGGGCACAATGATGAAAAGGATATAGTCCTGTTCCCTGTCCTTGAGTATATCATATTTTAAGAGAGGAGACAGCCATGTCAGCCGATATTTGCAATGTGACAAGAGCCATAGGGAGGTATAAATAGAGTGGTGCGCATACACAACAGAAGGAGCAATTAGCTCTCCATGGGATAGTCAAAAAAGGCTTCATTGAGGTGATGTTTGAGGAAACAGGATGAATCAAAGATGACTCTGAGAGCTCCAACTAGGGATCTAAATGAATAGGGATTCTATCAATTAAGAGAGTAAGCTGGGCATGGTGGCCCAAGCCCGTAATCCCAGCTATTTAGGAGGTGGGGGGCAGGAGAATCTCAACTCAAGTCAAGCCTAGGTAAGGCTTAGTAAGACCCTGTCCTAGAAAAAAATTTTAAAAGGGCTGAGGACATTGTTCAAAGGGAGCATACTTGTGAGGTCATGGATTCAGTCCCCAGTGCTCTTAAGAAAGAAAGGAAGGAAGAAAAGGGATACAGACGTGAAGAGTTGGAGGAAAATGTACAGTTTACTTCAGGACATATAGAGTTTGGTATGATTGTGGGTCACAGGAGTAAAGATATTCATTAAACCTCTGGCTTCATACAGTGTGTTTTAATAGTGCCTTGCAAGAAAGAGAAATTTGGAATCATTGGCATTTAGTTTAAGTCTCTGGGAATGAATGGGTTTACCTATGGCAAGTGTTGCCTGAGAACAATACTTAGGGGGACAGTGGTATTTAAGCAAAAGAAACTGAAAAGGTCAGAGAGGCAGGAAGAAAAGTAGGTTATTGAAAGTGGTGGTCTTTTGAGTAGCTGAATTAAATTACCATGGGTCAGAAAGAGAGGGATGGATGCTGTTATGGATTAAAAATTGGTGGTCAACTTAACACAAGCTGAATTAAATCAGCACTGTGCGAAGAGTAGACTCACCTGAGGAAAGTTGCCAGCATAAAAGGAGGCATGGAGAGAAGTGGGTTCTCCTAAGTGTTGCTGTTTGGAGACCTTGGTTCTCCTGGAGGAGCTTGTCATGGTTAGCTTCCCTAATATGAATTCAGCCATTCTTATCAGAGAAGCTCAGGACCTTGTCACTGAGAGTGGCTGCAGTTCACTTTGGAGGAGCTCTGGTCCTTACTCTGGGCATTGCTTTCTGGCTCTGGAGGGGAAGATGTGTGCGGTTTAATTTCCAGGAGAAGTTGTCATACTGGTTTCCTGATATGTACACAACTGTTCTCATCATTGGAGGAGCTTGAAACCTAATTGTCACTGAGGATAGCTGTGGTACTTTTCAGAGAAGCTCTAGTCCTTATTTTGAGTGTTGCTTCTGGGCTCCAGTGCAGAACCCTCAACCTACTGGCACAGATCCTTCATCCTGTTGGCATAGACTTTCTAGCTTCCACCGCTGACTTTTGGGCCTTCCCAGTGCAGATCTGTAAAACAAACTTGCATGAGTCATTATCGTGTGCTCTAGACCTCCAGTTGGACTTGTGGGAGGCACTGTCATGGGTTCTAGGTCTTCAGCTGGAGTCATGCAGGACATTACTGTAGTATCCAGGATTTCATCTGGGTTTTCTAGGTCTTTAGTGTTGTGGACAGATTTCCTGCACTTTCTGTATTTAACTCTGGGTGACCATCATAAAATAATATTATAAATTCTGTGTCCTGTATGTAATTGTTTTCCTTGCAACCCCTAACTGCAACAGATGCTATCACTTGGGAAATTGAGGGCTAAACATTGTTACAGGCAGCTGAGTTAGTTAGAAATATTATAGGCAGTCAGACAGGGCTAGGTCCTCAAAGGAACCAGTGCAGAAGTTCAGATACCTTGTGACCTCTGAGGAGACAGACACCTCCTGCTGTGGGCCAGATCTCAAGACAAAAGGCAGAACAAATACAACGGCATCCTAAGGGTCAACAGTCCAAATAGTTTTCTATCAACCTGAGGAAGTCAGAAGTCAGCATCCCAACCCCTTAGAGGAAGAGTCACTGCTGTTAAGCATCCTCCACTTACTATGTGACTCACCTCCCAATTTGTCCTTGACTTAATCAATTTTACCTGAGCAATTAGTCTTATTGGTTAACCATAGTTATATCCCACTTTATGCCCACCTTGCAAGTTCCCATTCTCCCCCACCTTGGGCCCAACTAACCTCATGGTTTTACTCTATAAAAGTCCCTAGAAAAGACTGAGTCCCTGGCAACCCACTCGGGACCCCTTCTGTCTCTCTCAGACAGAAGCTTTCTTTCTCTCAATAAATATATTCTGCTCTTACCCTCCATTGTTCCTAAAATTCATTCTTCAATTTTAGAGAACACGAACTCGTGCCATACATATAGTAGGTTGGGAGTTTTATTCCCCTATATCATTTGGAGGTCTTCCACCAAGATCATTCCCCTATATCAACATCTTGATTGTGGAAAAGGGATTAAGAAGTAGAAAAACAATTTTTGTAATTGGAATAGGATATTTGAAACTAAAATTTCAGAGCTCAAGGAATTTTGACTGTGTAGCACTTAAGATATGATCTTATGAGAGTGTTGTTGAATTGAGGGTTTGGATTCAAAGAATTCAAGCATTGGTTAATCTATTAACAAATAGATTTGTTGAACAGGCTTTTTACCCAAATCTGATAATTAACTATGGATGGCATCTCTGCAGGACTTTTTGCTAACGTAACAAAAGCCATACTTGACTCCTTTGAAGCGATATGTGGCAGTTTGACTAGCAATAAATAAAGAGGCATACAATGTTCACTTTCTCAGGTTTTCATTTACTTGACAAAGATTTATTAGTTGCAAAACAGTTGCTGTGCTTCTTGATGGTACGAAGATGACCCCACAATCCAATGAGGGAGATTAGCAAGTAAACAAATAAAATGGAAGAGAATGAAGAAAGCAAATAAACATATACTGACAGTTTACTAAACCCTTTACTTAATCCTTAAAGCAGCCCATAAGTAGGTATCATTAGCTCCGCATTACAAACAAGTCTTCAGGAAAGATTTGAGCAAATTATGCAAGGTCACCTAGTAAGTGTTATGTTCTGCTTAGATCCCCAAAATAATAAAGTGTGTGAAGGAAATATACATATATAGATCTGTCTGCAGACTCAGTGGAAGCAATATAGAAAGAGGTATTCAGATAATTGTGTGTTTAAGATGATTACTTGCCACCAAACTGCAACTAGTAGTAAATCATAATCCCAAGTCTTTCAGTCTGCAGTTTTAAAAAGCTAGTGCTATGAAGACAAATGTGTCACGTTGCTCCTCAATGAACACAGTGGTCTTTCCATGTAGGTACCAAGTAAATATTTCTAGAATGAATGAACTAAATCCAAATATATTCCTAATGATTGGGAGATTGGATGTTCTGTAATTTATTCCTGAATCATTCATTTGCTGTTAAGCACCCAGTAAGGCAGTATGCTGAGAATACTTCTAGTGAAGGGGATATGTAGGACTGAAAATTTATTTTACACGTGGGTTTTTCACAAAATTTAAATAATTGCAAAACAGTAATGAAAATAACTTAGTCTTACTGATTCAATAGCTCTTACAGGTGCTATTGTGTTTCAGCATCAGCATGATGGCAATTTTTGAATAATATTTTTACAGGGCATAGACAATCGAACAGAATGGTATATTAATCTTGAACTCTCAAAAACAAATTCCCAATATTAGCTTGCTTATATGCAGTTAGGCACTGATAAAATCTCACGATATATAGAGGTTTGGTGTGGTTGGACAGTAATATCCATGAAGGAAGAACAGAAGACTCAGTTAAACAAAGGCAAGTCAGCAGGAGCTTAGGAGGGCTCCAGTGTCATCATAAAGGATTTAAACTTTATGCTGAAAGCCCCAAAGATTGATTTAAAACAAGTCTTCAGGAAAGTTTTGAGCAAATTATGCAAGGTCACCTAGTAAGTGTTATGAAGCAGGAAGTTATGTAGGGCGTGTGTTTTAAAAGCAACCTGACAACCATTTTTCACTCAAAATGAAACAATCAGAGAAAAAAGACCAGTGACAATGGTATTGAATTGGAACACACATGACATGAAACAATTGTTTGAAAAAAGATAGAAAAGATGAGTTGGAGGGGTAAAGAACAGGAAAAATTAGTAGACTTTTGTAACCAATTAAATACAGAAGATGAGAAAACAATAAAAAATATTCAAAATGCAATACTGTAGAATTATTTCATCCTTCTGAATGACTGGAAATTCCAAATTGAAGTATCATTAAAGAAACAGAAAATTCCCTAAATTCAGAAGACTTTAGTTCCCTCTTCCCCTTCCTTCCTCAATGCCTGCTTTCATCCTGTAACTTCCTTATCCTTATTGAAGAACACAGAGAAAATAGGACTGCTTTCTGCAGTGGTTTATTATATTTTCAGTGATAAGAATTTTAAGAATGCTGGACACACCCAAGTTGATTCAAGCACATTCCAAAGGGAAATTTTAATGGCTATTTTTCTTTTCTTTGGTCCTAATGGTTATAACGGCGTTATAATGAATGGCAGACTATAAATACAGTAAGCAGGGAAACCAATACTTATTGAATGCCTCATTTAATGGGTTGTGTTATAATGCTTTTTCAGGCACCCTGAAGTTACTTGACGAAATTAGAAAAAAATGGAAATTCCCATGACCTTTTTGAGATATTAAGCGTCCCGTTCCAAAGTACAAGTTTTCTCCTTGGAAAGTACAAGTTTTCCAAAGTACAAATTTTCCTCTCGTTGAGATTTAGGGTTTTAGTAATGGATTCTCGTTTCTTCCTTTATTTAAATAAAAAATCAGGTGAGAATCACCTGGTAGAAGTGTATTTTTCTTAAAAGTGTGTAATATAGTATGCTATTTAGAATGCTGGGGGGGAGGGGAGCAGCAAGTAAACGGTTCAGCACCAGGACAGTCTCCTTGCATATTTTTAATTTGTTCAAATGCAAGCTTATATTTTTACAAAAATCCAACAAACAAGAATTTTTAAAACATAATGGCGCTTTTTAGGAAGAAAAACTTGGAGGTGATGGTAGGGAGAATCCACATAAACCTTCTTCAGAAAATAGGATGTTTACTGAGTAAACAAGGGGTAGTCAGGGAAACACCTGCTACTCCCGGAGAAGCTAAATAGCCACCACCGCCACCTCCTGGCCACATCCGGGCACCTCTATATAAACTTTTCCGTCCTGGCCGTTGGGCTTGTTTGAAACATACGTACAACCAATCCATAAAGCGCCTGCTGGGAAGCGGGCGTTGTGCGGCGACCAATCGCCTGCCCTCTGGAGATTTTAACCTATGAGCAGGAGGCTGACATCACGCGCCAATCGGCATGGTTCTTACAAACAGCGGCTCACTTTTTGAATTGGAGGTGGCTGCCGCGGGCAAGGAATGGCGGCGTCCGTGAGAGGAGTCGGCCCGTGAAGAGGTGGATCTCACAGAACTTTTTGAGCGGGGTGAGGACTGCGTGGTGGGGGTGGGTGAGTGTCCCCGGAGCCGTGGGCTCCTGTACCTGAGGTCAGCACCCTTACCCCGGGGACTGCGGGTTCCGGAGCACCCCAGCGTCCCATCCTGGGAACCCTTCACCCCACCTCGCGACCGCCAGTGACGCCGAGGGGAGCCCGAAGCCCCGAGATTGCCGGCGCCTTCCCCTCCGGCCGGGTGGTTGGACCGCTCTTCCGGAGCAGCGTCTGTGGGGAAGGAGGAAAGGAGGTGGGAAAGGGTCCGTGGCGGCTGGAGGCCGGCGGCCGCAGCCCTGGGCGCTTATCTCCGGACTTGGTGGTTTCACTCCAGGATTCTTCTTGGCTTCGTCCTAGCAGGAAGTTAAATTTTTAGATTTCACATATAAAAGCTAAGCCAACGCGCCCCCCCCCCCCGCCCTTTCTGACCACAGATGTATATGGTTTAGTGGTTAAAAGCACAGCCTTTGGAATCAGCTTAAGCTGTTTTACGCTTTCGCTATCCATAGACTACAGTTATACTTTGCTCTTAGGATCGTTGCAAAGGCTAGGTACAAGTAAAAAGTCTAGGACTATGTCTGCCATATTTTGACCTTGAAATAAATATTGTTAATCATGTATGTGAATAACACTACTTCTTATATCCAGTATTGCGTTTTCGTTTTTTGCTCTGGATCATGGTTGCTAAAAAGAACTTGAGTAAAAGGTAACTTAAAAAGAGTGTTTTTTTTAAGAGTCTATCTGTAATAGTACCTTTTAGTAAGAAGCTCCTTGATGCTGTTCAGAGTTGAGAAACAAGCCGTATAGATTTCTGAACACTGATTCTGTATCTATAGTGTGTATTTTATGTATTTTGTTGCTGGGAATACAACCCAAGCCTTTGAGGGTACTGGTCAAGTCCAGTGCTGTGCCACTAAGCCACACCCCCATGCCCTGCTGTGTTTATTTACAAACTTTTAGAACACAAGAATGTGAAAACAAGTGATTATGGCATTGTAGCCGGATTGTTAGATGTTAATTACAGCAACTGTTGACCATGTTTTGTTTTTTCTATAAATTTTGAATCACCTGTTTTGATCCCTTTAAAGAGTGAAGCATAAAAAATTGTAAACTTCGATAGTATTTCTTTAAAATAAAAAAAAATTGACACAAGTGGATCATTCTTACATTCTTTTCTTTCTTTCTTTCTTTTTTTTTTTTTGGTACTGGGGATTGCACCCAGGACCTCTCCAGTCATGGTAAGCACACCTACTACTCAGCTATACCTCCAGCCCTTGTGTGATACAGGCATTCTTTGCCAAACAACTTACCTACCTGTTTAACGACTATTTGGATTTAGGACCCATCTTTTTTGTACAGTTTTGTACATCTTATTTATCTTTTTCTTTGTACAATCCACCCTTGTTTATACAGCTCTTAAGTTTTGCTAATTATGTTGTGCAGTACAGCACTGAAGTTTTATGTTCTGTATGTAAGAATTATGCAAATAAAAGCAAAGATAGAAAGTTGGAGTTTCCTTTGACCATTTCTTTGGAATGTTGTAATCTACACATACATTATTATGTGCCTGAACTATATACAGTTCTTCATTTACCAGCCAATTCAGTTAGCAATCTAGTCACAGGAATGGAACTTGGTTGTTGAACAAGGCATGTTCCTATTTCAGTACATGTACCCAGTATGTAGAATCAGGGTAACTGCTGTATCATCCTCAAACGTTCATCATTTCCTTGTGTTGGGAACATTCCAATTCCAAATCCTATTAGCCTTTTTTTTTTTTTTTTTTTTGCAGCACTGGGGATCGAACTCACAGCCTCACGCCTGCCAGACAGGCGCTTACACCACTGAGCCAAACTCCTGGCCCTAGTTTTTTGAGGCAGGGTCGCACTATGTAGCTCAGGCGGGCCTTGCACTTGCGTTGTAGCCCAAGCTGGCCTCGAACTCACAATGCTCCTCCTACCTCAGCCTCCAGAGTGCTGGGATTAAAGGCGTGCACCACCACGCCCTGCTCTATATTAGCCATTTTGAAATAATACAATTAAACGTTGTCAGCCATAGTTACCCAACTTTTCTGTAGAACATTTGAAGTCATTCTCCTGTCTTGACTGCATCAAGTGGTATTTTTAAATTAAAATTTCCTCTCTTCCAGTCCTTAGGGCAGGTTAATTCATCTCTGTCTTTCTCTCTCTTTACTGGAGATTGAATCCAGGGCCTTCATAGTAAGCTAGATCTCTAGCCCTTTAAAATTTTATCTATCAATCTGTCTGCCTGTCTATTTTGAGACATGGCCTTACACTCGCTATATAGTCCAGGTTGGCCTTGAACTGGTAGCAATCCTCCTGCCTCAGCCTAAGGGTTGTTGGGGTTACAGGTAGGTGCTACCATACCATGCCAGGTTTTAATTTGTTTTTGAGACAGAATCTCATGGTCTCTGAGTTGCCCAGGCAGGGCTAGATCTTACAACCCCAGCTTCAGTCTCCAGAATGCTGGAATAATCATGTTTACCACACCCTGCTTTCTCCCTTTTTAAATCAACATTTAAGGAAACTCTGAATGGAATCCTGTGTAGAGCCTTTTCTTTTCATTGGGTATGATTGAAGGGTAGAGGATTTAAGTAACAAAAAAAGGGCTAGACCAGATCTTGGAAAAAACCTAAATGCCCCTTGACTGTGGAATGGACAAAAAAGATGTGGTATTTCTATATAATGGAATACTACTCAGCTTAAGAATGATAAACTAGACATTTTCACTCTTAAATGGATGTGCCTTGAAAATATACTTCTCAGTGAACTAAATAAGCACACATACGTAACCATTATATTGCATTTGTGTGACAAACTGAAAGAAAATCTATATGTATATAAAAAATTAGTTAAGATTGTTAAAGAAAAAGAATTTTGAGTGAAAAGTAGTTTTCATAGGGTCATTTTCAGATTTCATTTTTAATGTGAAATGTTCTTTTGAAAATAATAACAAAAAAAGATAGACATATAGCTGGTTTCTCTTAATTCATTGAGGGGAAAGTTGTGCTAATAATTTTTTGGACAATGTTTATGTCTATATCTTATACTCTAACCAACTATGAATATAACAATATGCAATGTGTCGATTATTGTTACTCTCCTCTTGGCCTGTTGTGAAATTCTGTTTTACTGTGATCTCTTACTTTTCTTCTGTTACAAAAAAGAAAAAGGGCTAGATAGAATTTATGGATTGTAGATAAAAATTTAAAACTATTGAAGCACTCCTTTGGAGAAACTTAGAACAATGATTGACATGGTTGTGTTTATGTTGTCAATATTTTATGAGAATGATTTTTTTGTTTTGCTTTTTCATGGTACTGGGGATTGAACCAGGTTCTTGTCCATGCTAGCAAGTTAATACTTGTCTCTTATTTTAAGACATTATCTCTTTGATTTTCATGACAATTGGATTTGAGTTGTCATCTTGTCTGCTTCACCCATAAGGAAGGAGACTTAATTTACTAAGTGGAGAGGTGGAATAAAGTGTATGGCCTCCAGCTGTGCGGAAGGTTGGTTATTACCGTGCACTTTTCAGGATACCTAGTAACACCACCCAGACATGATGCTGATGATACTATACTGTTTTCCCCTACATAAAATTTTAAACCATTTCTTTGTTAAGAATCTGGAGCCAAAGTATTTGCATATTTTATTAACCTGAAGAAGTAGGAAAAGGGAAAGTGTCACACATATACCTCCAGATAAAGGTGGGGGTTTCTCTTTATATTTGTTTAATATTTTAAAATTTTACCTCTAGGCAACTTACACAAAAACCCCAATATGAGCTGATGAAAACTTATTACACTTTTCTTCGTTCCCTGTTTGCCTGGCTTTTCAACTCCTATGTCCTGGAAGTCTAAAAAACAAAAAGGCTTTTCTTTAATAGTCTTGAGTTATATTGAGACTAATCCATGCATAATTGTTAAATCTTAGAAGAGAATTGTTTGTAATGTGACACACTGATAAGGAAGCAGTCTACTTCCTTATAAGAGGTTCTGAGAAGCCTATAAACAATGAGTGGAGTGATGGGTTGAAGGTTGGAAGACATGCCGGATGGAAAGTTGAACATCTATACGTAGGTAGTTGTAAAATACATTGTGATTTATTTTTTGAGAAATGCTAGGAAATTCACTCTTACTGGAGAATAAATTGCATGTGGATTGAATAGTGAGAGTTAGAGGTGATGAGTCTGACTAGGTAGCTTGGAACTAAGTTGTAAACTTGATGGTGAATTTGGGCTTGGTGTATAGGAAGGCGTGCTTCTGGAATTAGTTAAATGATATGGTCATATTTTTGTTGAGGACCATATTCCTGAAAGCTATGTAGAGAATGATTTCTGAAGAAACTGATGATAAAGTTGTTTGGAATTGTGTTAGACCACGTGGCATTGTGACTTTTGGTGTAGAGAAGAAAGACCAGTTCCCAGATATAATTGAGATGGGGTTGTTAGGAATTTTGGAGAGGGAGAAAGAAGTAGAAGAAAGAGTAAGGGTGGATCCCATGTTTTCCACTCAGATTATTAGTAGTGGTAGATGTTATGGAGGCGTTATAAATGAATGTACAAGAAAAATAAGTTGGTTGAGGATAGAGTTGTGGGGGAAGGTAGAATAATATTTATGACTACCTTTTGTGTGTTTCTTGTGTCTGGTAATATTCTGTGTATATTTTTGACACATTTTTTACTTTTACTGTATACCATGGAGCCAAGTATTAATATCTTTATTTTACAGAAGAGGAAATTGAGGCTCATAGAAGCAGACTTTGTATGACTACTAAGAAAAATGAGTAACATTGTTTATAAACTCCGTATAAAGGTAGAATGTAATGCTTTTTTGCCTAAAGGTTATGTTTGCTTCAAGTTTTTTTTTTTTTTCCAAATTTTATCTTTTCAGTCAACATAGAGCACTACAAACAATGGCTGACAATAGTGTATTAACATCCACTACTGGGACGACTAGCTTGGTAGACTCTTCCATTTTTGAACCTAAAGTTACTGAAACTTCCAAGGAAAACCTCTTTACAGAATATACTTCATATGCTGAAGGTATATCTATTACCTCTTTTAAAACACTGAATTGCTATTTTAATCCTGAACTTACTGAGTAGCAATTTTCTTATGATTTAACTCTAATAACAACTGTTAAGGTAGAGTATAGATACTGAATAAATATGACAGAATCCTTCCATATTTGGTAGATTTTCTGCATATCATTTGGATGAATACTTTCTAACTTTGAGAAGGATGAGGCACCTTAATATTGATATTGCTATTTTTGTATATGAGGAAATCTAGCTGCACAATTGTTAAATTAGAATTTATTCATTCATGTCTGATTAAGTCACTTCTTCCCTTACTGTTTTATGAATGTGTCTTTTTTAAAGTATGTGCTATTGAAGAGAAGGGCTATGTAGG
Organism: Dasyprocta punctata; assembly: GCA_004363535.1. Lineage (NCBI taxonomy): Eukaryota > Metazoa > Chordata > Mammalia > Rodentia > Dasyproctidae > Dasyprocta > Dasyprocta punctata. The sequence continues at coordinate 25,319 of RJWM01020816.1, forward strand.
ATAGTACTTTCTTTGGTTGAGAGAAATGCTACTATTTATATACCTTGCTACAACATATTTTTTCATTTTCTAAAGTAATATGTGGCCAAATATTTTTCTGCTAAATTAGGAAGTAAGCCATTTTAATTTTAGAGAATGTTGTGATCTCCTCCAGGATAGAAGGCATGCCAAGATGTAGCCAAGAGAACATTAGGAATTAATGATTGTGTTGTTAATAACCTAAGAAACATTTAAATGCCTTAAATTTTAACAGAAGAAATGCCTCAGGTTGAAACAAGAGTGGTAATGGTTCAAGAAGCTGGAAAACAAGAAGAACTTATAAAAGCCTTAAAGGTATGCAGTTTTGGTTTACCATTAAGTTCTAAAGTGATTTTTCTTCCATCAGTGTGTAAGTAGTTTCATAGCTTTTTTAATCTTATACTTAAGTCTCTTTTCCACAGACTATTAAAATAATGGAAGTCCCCGTTATAAAGATAAGAGAAAGTTGTCCTGGAAAATCGGATGAAAAATTAATAAAAAGTGTTATTAATATGGTAGGTCAAGTATTTCATTGCATGTGGCATGCTGCACTTCCCTGGATTGAATTATTTCACTTTATGGTGATTGGAGCTAGTCATGAGGTGTATTTTGTGCACTCTGATAATTGACAAAGAAACTATAGAGTTTGCCAAAAACTGTATACATAATTCAGGGAAAGAAAATCTTGCATAAATATTTAATATTATGAGATTAATACAAATTACCTTTGGCCTCTACAGTTACAAGAGGGGCTCAAAGTGGTGACCATTAGCTTCCAGACATTAGTACAGCAAACTGCTGCTTGGGTAGCCTTGGTCATTGAGCTTGTTGCAAATGCATTTCAAATTCCTTATCTAAAGGTCAACAGTGTAGTGGGTTTTCTGCAATATGACATCCTTTAGAGTCCCCTATACAAGGGTAACACCATGTGTTTAAAAACATGGTGCTATTTTTTTTCTCCTGACTCATGTGTGCATTTTTTTGGTGGACTCTACATATTTTATATTTAAAATTCAAGTGTTTGTGAAACCCAGAACTATAACATCTATTTTAGATAATGCCAAATTTATAAGGACTTCATTATTAAGTCACATAGCATGTACAAAGATCTGATAATTTTCTTCAAATTTTTTAGCTTCTTTCTCCTTAAGTTTATGTTTAGTCTAAATTCTTGCTGTATTTCTCAAATTATAAATCATAGCAATTGGTGATCATTAAAAAATTGGCCTCAGTATATCAGATATATCTAATTCTCTAATCCAAGTTTGCTAGGGTGTATGAGAACAAACACCACTGCTGGCTAATGTAACAACACAGTTCTGGAGGCTAGACATCTGCAATAAGGATGTCAACAGATTATAGTCTCTTGAGGCGTCTGTTAGTTTGACAGATGGCCTCCTTCTCACATGGTATTTTTTCTGCCTATGTTCATCTCTCGTATTTGTGTATGTCCAAATTTCTTCCTTTTTTTTAAAATTTATTTTTGGTATTGGAGATTGAACCTATGTCCTGGAGCATACCAGTGAAAACTCTACCACTGAGTTACTTCCCTTTCCCTAAGTGTCTTGGAAGGACACCAGTCAGATTGGATTAGTCTCCTTATTCCCTAATTTAACCTTACTGACCTCTTTAAAGGCCTTGTCTCCAAATACAGTCTCATTCTCAGGTAGGTCTTTATCTTTCATTCTGGGTTAGGGATACAACATAAGAGTGTTATGGGCTCGTGGTTCAGCTAGTACTCCAACCTTGCAAATTAAGTCCAGTAATTTATTTACCCATTCAGAATTTTTTAAATGGTTGTGTTCTTTTTATATAGAATTACAGGGCTTCTTTAGTACTTTCATTCCTTTTTGTAGATGATAGTGTAAACTATGTCACTACAAGTAACTTGCCATTTTTATATCCTTTGTTTGCCATGCTGCAACTATCTGCATACTTCAAATCTTTTTTTTCTACATATGTATTAAAATGATAATATATGTTTGGAAGATAGTTAATTTGTGCAGGAAGAATTGTCTGTATAGTTTCAAAATGTGTATGCTTAACAAAATTTACCATTCTAGTTTTATGGAACTTAGTATGCATGCTAGATGGTTTACAATGATTACTAAATAATAAGTCGTAAGTTTATAATAATTTATAGTAACTGTGTGTAATAGGTTTTTCAAATTAAAAATTATAGTGTAGAATTATGTGCATATAAAATACAAGTAAGTAAAGGTAACAATTTTTGTGTATAATGGTTATTTTAGAATTGAAAATTTAAATTTTCGTCAAATATGAAAATATGTTAAGAATATTGATAAGGAATTGATTTTTAGGTTTCATTTAGAGACTCATGAATTAATTTATGTGGTGTGTAAATTATTTTTTATTTCTAATATCCATATGAAAAAAATCAAGGACATTAAAGTACCCTGTGTAAAGATGGACTCAATGGAAGAATTTGAAAGTTTGGATTCTCCAGAATTTGAGAATGTATTCATAGTCACAGAGTTCCAGGATTCTGTCTTTAATGACTTACACAAGGGTGATTGTAGAATTATTGGACCACCAGTTGTATTAAACTGTGCGCAAAAAGGAGAGGTAAGCTATCTTTGCCTGTAGACAATATTTTACATGTCAGTTTATGTTGGGTAAATTTAATTTAGATAAAAAAAAATTTTTTTTTTTGGTTTAATCTGCCAGTTGTGAAGTGTGTTTAGGTTACCTATTTGAAATGTGACTTGATAATCATGGGACTTTTTTTATTGGTAAACTTATAATCAGAACTTTTGCTATTTTTTGTTACATATTGAAAAATGCCAGTAAGTCTTTGGATTGGGATAGCTGACTGGCAAGAGGGGAAACATTGTTAGCATGAGAAAGATGTCTTCTATATCTTACTAAGAATAAAACAGATTTAAAATTATCTTTCAGCCTTTGCCATTTTCATGTCGTCCATTGTATTGTACAAGTATGATGAATTTAGTCTTATGCTTTACTGGCTTCAGGAAGAAAGAAGAACTAGTAAGTATTCTATTCAAGGATTTTTTTCCCTTACCAAAATAGTTTAAAATTGACTTTTTTCTTTTCAGTATCATGATTTTATTTTAAAAATTTTGGAAGAAGAAATACTATAACTATATACTACATTTTAAATTTTGTGAGCAAACAGATTCTTAAGAGCTTTGTAAAGAAATGAATGCTTTTCTTAGGATCGTTGGCTTGCGAATTAATAGAAAAATTCCATAACTATCTGATCTTATCTGTCTTGTTAAATATCGAATCAGCTACATTGTTTATTTGAAATTTTTGTATATACATTGCAAATTTCTGTTTGCAAGTCTAGTCTTAAATTATTCTTACTGTCCTGGAGAAGTAATAGAAACTTTTTTCTTGGGTTCACAGTATTTTGTGTATTGGAGTTAATGAGTTACTACAATTTTGTGGAAGGACTCTTGACATGATACAACCTGATGTTTGAAAATAAGGCCCTAGGCTAGGTGTGGTGGCACATGCCTGTAATACCAGCACTCAGGAGGTTGAGGCAGGAGAATTGCTGTGTGTTTGAAGTTAGCCTGGGCTACAAAGTGGGATGCAGGACAGCCAGAACTGCATAGCAAAATCTTGTCTCAAAAAAAACACACACAAAATAAAAGCCTCTATTTAGGCAGGATGGTATTTTAAAAAGTGCAGTATACTTACACAGTATGCAAACTAGTTGTTTAACTTAGCTTTGTGTGATCTGTAGTAAGCTCATCTCTATAATTTTACTTATAGCATTAGGCAAACTAATCTTTTAAATCTTTTTGGCATAAAATTTAATATCTTCATAAAAATCTTGTGTGAACATTACAAATAGAAAGTAAAAATGCTAAATGAGTTGTATTTAATTGCTTAAAATATTTAATCTTAAAGTCAATGTTGCTTAATTTTTCTTTTGAGGTCAGATTGGTGACATTGGTCCATCATATGGGTGGAGTTATCCGAAAAGATTTTAATTCAAAAGTTACACATTTGGTAGCAAATTGCACACAAGGAGAAAAATTCAGGGTATGTAAACTTAGTATTTTTATGTATTTTAATATAGCATTATTTTGGGATGTTTTTGATAATAACACTTTTCTGAATCTATTTCTCTTGCAATTTATTAAAGGTCAGAAATTCAAATTTTGTTGAGTAAACTTAGTAAAGTTTTAAATAGGAGTGTGATTCCTTAGTTTTTAAGAAGGCAATAGAACTTGAATTTTAGGTACTAAAAGATGATTAGGATTTTGATGTTTAGTAGGTAGATAACATTGTAGTCAGATGAGTAAGTAATATTAGCGAAGGTTATTGTGATCATTGGTAATAAAGTGATCAAATATGGTGAGAGCAGATATTTTACTCTAAGTGGTTTTTAGAAGGATTTTCTTTTGTAAACTGGTTCTGTGTTTTAATTTGTGAAAATTACAAGCAAAGGCGATAGCACTTCTTTGAGGATTGAAATCCTAGTTTAAAATTGTAGTTGAATGTCTTAGAAGATTTTAACTTGTCATTTGTTCTCACACTCCCTCTGTATATGTATATTTAAGATAGTCTTAAAATAGCCCTAAACTTTTTAAATCATAAGTAAGATTTCAGTGGCTTAATCAGATATTTTCTTCTGTAAAAGAAACTGTCTTTGTCAGTACATACATGGTGGAAAACATGAAGAAAACAGAAACAGAAATTTAATAAGAATTTAATAGAAATCTATCTCTTTAGCTAGTGTGTCTATTAGTGGTATTGGGGATTGAAATCAGGGATTGCTGAGCTGAATTCTGTCTTTATTTATTTTGAGATGGGGGTCTCACTAAATTGCCCAGTCTGGCTTTTAACTTGTGATCCTCCTCTCTCAGCCACCCAGGTAGCTTGGATTACAGGTGTGTGCCACCATGCTCAGCAAGATATACTATATATGCTCAAACTAAAATACAGAAAGAGTTTGGACACTATGGGAGTTATTTTAAAGTTATTTTAACTTGTATGATTGAGAGACAGTTTTAATTTTAAGATGAAAATTCAGTGTAATTAATGTTATTTTTAGGTTGCTGTGAGTCTGGGTACTCCAATTATGAAACCAGATTGGATTTATAAAGCATGGGAAAGACGGAATGAACAGTAAGTGTTTAGGAATTCAGTAGCTCATTTTGTGAATTCAGCATATGGTTTAAAGATAAATTTATGTGCCAAAAAACTAAATTCATAGATAGTATAGAAAAAAAGGAATTCAGTCTGTGGGTAGTTTATAACCTAGGTTTTAAAAAATAGAAAATTGAAAGACATTTGTGGTATACGTTGGGTTTTACTTTGTGAAATAATTTTGATTGTCATAAACATTCAAAAATTGCTAGATAATAGCTTAACACATGAGTATTTGTATTGTTTTATATTTTTCTTATATTTTTGTGGTCATATTTTAATTGCTGCTTGCAGTTCATTCTCTTATTTTGTTAAACTTTCCGATCCCTTTATTTGTTACTCTGGCATTTCATCATTGTGATTTCATGAAACAATGAAACTCCTAAAGTATGCATGAATTTTTAAATACACAACAGGCATTTGCATCCCAGGCTGCCTAGGATCACATTTTGTCAGAAGTTACTTCCAGGATGACTTGAGAACACATCAGTTTTTGATGGTTGTTGTTTTTGATGGTGTGTGTTCTGCCACTAAGCTATATTCCTCATCCCCAATTACTTCTTTTAAATGGCAGTTTTTGTGACTATTTCAGAACCAAATGTAAAATATATTCAAGAAATACATTCTAATATTTTGAGAATTACCCAGATTTTTAAATTGATACTTGCTAATTGAGTTTAAACTGGTTTTAGAAGAGTATATTTCAATTTTTAGGGGTTTCTGTGCAGCAGTTGATGATTTTAGAAATGAATTTAAAGTTCCTCCATTTCAAGATTGTATTTTAAGTTTCCTGGGATTTTCAGATGAAGAGAAAACCAATATGGAAGAAATGACTGAAATGCAAGGTAAAATTCAGCTTAAGTTTAAAGTTATGTATATTGTATTCCTTAGAGCAGTTTAATCAGTTCTAGTGAATATGCTTCTTTATGATTTAGGTTTTGAGATAAGTAGTTTGGTTTCTTTATGCTTGTGTGCATTCCTTTTTAGGGGGTAACTATTTACCAGTTGGAGATGAAAGATGCACTCACCTTATAGTTGAAGAGAATATAGTAAAAGAACTTCCATTTGAACCTTCAAAGAAACTTTATGTTGTCAAGCAAGAGGCAAGTAATTCTAGAGAGAAATGAAAAAAAAAATTTACTAGGAGGGTCTCTGATAGAGTAAATTTAAATTCTTAATTAAAATGTTTTTCTCTCATCTAGTGGTTCTGGGGAAGCATTCAAATGGATGCTCGTGCTGGAGAGACTATGTATTTGTATGAAAAGGTATGTTTTTTTAGCACTTAGGTATTTGTTGTATTAACTTAATTGTATCAAAATACTACTTTTCTATGGAGAAGGTTTAGAAAACATGGTATAGTGAGTACCCATGTCAACTTTTATGATATATTTAGGAGTTTCAGAATAAACAATTTAGTCTCAATTATTAGTCTTAGTCCATATAGATTTAAGTAAAACAGTTTAAAGTAGTGGGTGTTATTTTAGTCTAAGGTATGTCATTCTGAGTTAATTTGATGATACCTTTATGAACAGTAACATCTCTGTCTTCAGAAACTTTAAACTTTGATGAAGAGATATAATTGCAAACCATTACTACGTAGAATGATGTGTGCTGCGATTGAGTAATGTACTTTTTCAGAGCGAGACTGAAAATAAATAAATAAATGTTGAGCCAGCATACTAGGCTCACCAGGTAACGACATGTAAATTAGAATAGGAGGTGGGAGGAGAATGTATGAAAGTTTGAGAGTACATTAATATAGCAAGTAGTTGAGTATGACTTTAAAAAAAGAGCAAGGGAAAGGCTGGTAGATAAAATTTGATAGGCAGAATCAAATTTTTAATCTTAAAGTGTTTGAAGGGAAGAGATATCTTTAAAGTGGTTATTTTAGTAACAGTATAGGCAAGGAAAATCCAACCTTCATGCTTTATGTCAGTGAAGAGTAATATTCAAATGATAGAAAGCTTTAAAAGATATACTTTAGCTTGGAATTTAATAATTTTAAGTGAAATATTAAAGATGAGGTATGGATTTATTTTTGATAAAGTCTAAATAGGGACCATCTTATGTGTTCTATAGACTTATTCTCAATGTAAAGTTCTTAACATTAAGTTTAAAAAGTACACTTTATGTTCAGAGTGAGAGCTCTTAAAAATCAATTGTTATTCAGCAAATATTTGAAAGTACTATGTCCAGGCACTGTGTTAAGTGAACTGAATATGAGTGATCTCTGCTCTCGTGAAGTTTATAACCTAATGTAGGACTAGACAGTAAATAAGCTAACGGAGACAGTAAATAAGCTATATATAGTAGTGATAGTGGTATGTAGTAAAAAAATGAGTTACTGAGATTAGACAATTAGAATGGTGTCTTGACAGTTACGTTTTATGAAGCTTCTGATTTATATAGTAGAGTGTAGGGGTTGTCAAAATATTGTCGAAAATCCAGATTTTTATCAAATTCCTATCATTTTGTTTTTTTTCTCGGTAAAGAACCATAGATATAAAATTGAGCTTTTGTGTTTTTGATTGTAGGCTAATACTCCTGAGCTTAAGAAATCAGTGTCACTGCTTTCTCTACATACCCCGAACAGCAATCGCAAAAGACGTCGTTTAAAAGAGACACTTGCTCAGCTTTCGAAAGAGACAGACTTGTCACCATTTCCTCCCCGTAAGCGTCCATCAGCTGAGCATTCTCTTTCTATAGGATCACTCCTTGATATCTCCAATACACCAGAGTCTAGCATCAACTATGGAGGTAATTTACATTTTTAAAAAATTGATCTTTAAAATTTAGTGGAGTGGAATAATTGTTAGAATATAGATAAATGCCTACTACAGTGAATTTGAAAGGCTTTGCCTCAACTGCCTTTCTTTTAGTTGAGAAAAGATACATGAAAACATTAAGCATGATAATACTTCTGTTTGATTGTTCACTTATATATTGTGCTCTATGTATTTTGTATATTATAATAACTTTTATCATCCCTGTTTTATAAGTGACTAAACTGAGGTACAAAGAAATTAAGTTAACTTGCCTAGGCTTGTGCTTGCTTGGTGCTGGTGGTTGAACCCATGATTCCTTTTATTTTTATTTTTTATTTTATAACAAAAAAGAATGTATAGGACATTAGAGAAACATCGGCAAGAAACACAAATGTTATAAATGATATATTATTTTCAAAAGAAAAATTCATAGTAAAAATGAAATCTGAAAATGACCCTGTAAGAACTACTTTTCACTCAAAATTCTTTTTCAACTATCTTAACTAATCTTTTATATACATACATAGATTTTCTTTCAGCCTGTCACACAAGTGCAACAATACGATAGTTACATATGTGTGACTTATTTTACTGATTAGTATGTTTTCAAGGTGCATCCATTTAAGTACGAAAATGTCTAGTTTATCATTCTTTATAACTGAGTAGTAGTCCATTGTAAAGAAATACCACATCTTTTTTTGCCATTCTTCAGTCGAGGGGCATTTAGGTTATTTCCAAGATCTGGCTATTATGAACTGTGCAGCTATAAATATAGGTGCACATATATTGCTGTGGTATGATTTTTTTAATTCTTTTGGGAAGATACCCAGAAGGGGAATAGCTGGGTCAAATGGGACCTCTGACCCTACCTTTTTGAGGAATCTCCACACTGACTTCCACAGTGGTTGCACCAGCCTGCATTCCCACCAACAGTGGAGAAGCGTTCCTTTTTGCCTACAGCCACTCCAGCATTTGTTGTTGGTTGACTTCTTAATACTAGCCATTCTTTCTGGGGTGAGGTGGAATCTCAGTGTTACTTTCATTTGCATCTCTCGAATGGCCAGTGCTGTTGAACATTTTTTTCCTGTATTTATTTGCTATTTGTACTTCTTCATCTGAGAAGTGTGTGTTCATCTCAGATGCCCATTTTTGGGTTGAACCCATGAGTCTTGCACATGCTAAAAGCAAATGCTTTACCACTAAGCTACATCTTTAGCTTCAAAAGCAAGACTTTAAAACTAGCTAAACAAAATCATACGGGTTTTTTTTTTTTTTTACATGAACTATGGAGAAAATAATAGTACCACGAAGTTAGGAGGCTGAGTTTACTTTTTGTTAAATTAATACAGGAATGTTCCTACAATTAACTCTTTTTTCTTTTTTTCTTTATCTTTTTTTTGAGGGGGGGGCACTGGGGATTGAACTCACAGCCTCACGCCTGTCAGACAGGCGCTTAAGCAATTGAGCCAAACTCCCAGCCTTAGTTTTTTGAGGCAGGGTCGCACTATGTAGCTCAGGCTGGCCTTGTGCTCGCGTTGTAGCCCAAGCCAGCCTCGAACTCACAACGCTCCACCTACCTCAGCCTCCCGAGTGCTGGGATTAAAGGCATGCGCCACCATGCCCGGCTAACTCTTCTTTCTTGATCATCAGTATTTTTCTTTTTAGCTTGCAGACAAATATATTTTCTAGAGTTATGAAATAAAAAACTGAAATCTTTTTGGCCCTCCTATCTCTACTTATTGTCCAGTTTTCTCTTCTTTTTCACATCAGTAATGCTTCAAAGAATTACCTTGATTCACTCACTCATTTCCTGTTTATCATTATCCTTTCAAATCATTTCAATTGAGCTGTAGGCCTTACCATGTAAAATTGCTGTTGAAATAGTTTTTAATGCAGTCCATAGCATTCAGTTTATGAACAGCTTCTCCTTCATAGCCTCATTTTTTTCCCCTTTTGGCTTTTGTGATATCATGTATTTCTCATCCTCCTTTGCTAGTTGTTCACTCCATTTCTGAATCTAAATGTTTTATGTTCTTGCCGATTCATTTCTTCTCCCTAAATGATCTTGTTTAATTGGCTTAAATACCATTTGTATACTGATGCCTCCCAAATTTGTCTTCTTTCCTGTCTAGATGAAACATGTCTGATAAGCATTTTAAACAAATTCAAACTTTTGATTCTACTACTAAATTCTTGTATTCCTTTATCATCCTTCCTTTATCAATTTTTTCTGTAAAAAACTCTAGATTTCTCCAGTTTCATTTTTGTCTTTTGTACATCATGCCACTCTTCTGCTTTAAAGTCACTGAGTGTCTTTGTATTACTGTAGCTTTTAAGTTCCTGTGTAATCCTTCCCTCACTGGTGTTAATACAAAGTCATGTTATATCACACTCTAGTAATATTCTCTCACCTTAAGTCATACTGTCTTTCTTATTCTTCAAATATTTGTGGTATACCAGTATCTCAGGACCTTTGTGCGTGCTTTATCTGCCTCAAAGAAAATTTGCTAGGTTCCTTAAGATCAGGTTCTGCTCTATCATTTTTTTCTACCAGTTTTATCACCTATTGTTTAAGTAGTAATTAGCACTGTTAGAAATTATGTACTTTAAAAATATTTCTATAATTGATTTGCTTCAAAAGAAGGTGAACTGTAAAAGAACAAGAACCTTCTTTTATTTTCTTATTCTTTATTCTCAGACTTTAGTACAGAGTTGGTATTGATTAAATATTCGTGAAAGGAATTGAAAGTATATATTAGTCCAGAGAATGGAGGTGAATTTGAGAATATAAAGAGGAGTGAGTATACAGACTATTGCAAACAGATTGAGTTTTTAAGGAATATTGGATAGGTCAGTTCATTTGGAGTATTGAAGAGTTAATACTCCAAAGACCTAATTTAAGATCTAATTGGGACCTTGATAATTTAGAAATCAGATTAGCCTGACTGAATTGTTTATTGTCATCAACAAAGAATCTTAGAAACTTTTAAGCAGTAGAGTGGATAGTTTGTAATGGTTTGAAGAATAGTTGGGGGAGGCAGTTTGGAGACAGCCAGACCATGATGTAATTTGCTGTAGTGGCCTGGGGTGTAAGATAATAAGGCACTGAATCAAGACAAATGGTTAGAAAAAAAAGTAAAAAGCGGTAAGAAAATGCTAACTGACTGGAGTGATAGTAAGGGAGTAAAAGATGAAGGTGAAGCATTGATTTAAATGAAACATTGCTTTAATATAAATAGGATGATTATATTTTGGAGGAAGAGAGTGAAGTTTTAAA
>RJWM01020817.1:0-36458 GCA_004363535.1 Dasyprocta punctata
CACCGGGGATTGAACTCACAACCTCGCGCCTGCCAGGGCAGGCGCTTAAGGCACTGAGCCAAACTCCCGGCCCTGGTTTTTTGAGGCAGGGTCGCACTATGTAGCTCAGGCCAGCCTTGTGCTCGCGTTGTAGCCCAAGCCGGCCTCGAACTCACAACGCTCCGCCTACCTCAGCCTCCCGAGTGCTGGGATTAAAGGCGTGCGCCACCATGCCCGGCTGATCTTTTATCTTGTATGTATGTATTTATTTAGTTTGTTTGTTTTGGGACAGGGTGTCGCTATGTAGTCCAGCCTGGTTTTAAATTCACTATGTAGCCTAAGCTGACCTCAAACTCATGGCAATTCTCCTGCCTCAGCTTTCCTAGTACTGAGATTATAGGTGTCTGCCATCATGCTTGGCTTTTTTTTTAAAATAGCAGCTTTACTGCTCATTGCTGGGTGTTGTGGAACACGTCTGTAACCCACACCAATGGGAGACTAAGGCAGGAAGAATCACAAGCTCAAGCCCAACTGACAACTTAGCAAGATCCTGCCTCCAAAAAAAAAAAAAAAGGTTGGGGTCACAGTTCAGGGCAAAGACCCTGGTTTCAATTACTAGGACCACAGACAATAAATGTAAAACAAAGCTCCCTCCTCCAGTTTGAGACATAAGTCACATACCATTTAAAATACACAATTCAGTGGTTTCCCGTATGCTCAGAGTTGCACAACCATCATGACCAACCAAACTCAGAATATGCCACCATTCAGAAAGAAACCCCATGCCCATGAGCAGCCGCTCTCCATTTCCAGCGGTCCTCCGGCACTAGGCAACTGTTAACCCGGTCTCTGTCTCTGTGGATTTCCTCTCCTCTAGATCACACTGTACCAGAGGTTTGTAGAGGTAACATTTTTGTTTCTCTCTCTCTCTCGTTTATACAGGTGAGTCCAGTGAGGGTGGGAGTAGACGATACTGGGCACTGAACCCAGGGCCTTCAACACTGAGCTACATGGGTGGGCAGGGTCTCATCACGTTGCTAAATTGCCCAGGGTTGGATCAAACTTTTGATCCTCCTGCCTCAGCCTCTCAGAATGCTAGGACTGAAGGCATGCTTATAAACCACATCTCGCTTATACAGTCAATTTATGTGGTATTCCCAATCTACAATTTCTAAAACAAAACAAAAAAATAATAATACTTGAAGATATATCCAAAAATAAGTCACATTTAACAACCTTAAGTTGTTAAAGAAATGAATAATGAAGTTACCTTAGCTGCTTGAGATTCTCTTAAGTAATATTTTAAAAGGTCAGAAAGTTTGAGGTCTTCATCGGCAGATACTCGTGCTTCTATTTTCTGAAAAAGGGGAACACTAGGTATTAAATTAGCAACCATAGCCAGTGATACAGCTCAGTGGCATAAGCAACTGCATGGCAAGTTCAATGTCCTGAGTTCGATTTCTAGTACAAAAAAATTAGCAATCATATTCTGCTCTCAGCATTTTCCTTCTTAATAATTACTGCAAGAACACTTAAGTTATAAATAACTCTAGTATGTACTGTTTTACTAGTTTCCTCCCCTTTCCTTCCAATTAACCTGCTACTTTTGTTTGCCACCTTGACCAAAGAACAGAAAAAGGATTAAATCAGTTGACACCAGTGAACGACTGAAATCTGATCCCAGCACTTCACTATGAGTCTCAACATCATCCCTGTATTCTCTACCGGTCTCTACTGCAGGAGCAAGACAGTGACACAAAAAAACATAGACAAAGTATATTCAAAACTGACTTAGATGTGCTGAGAACATGCTAGATAGATAGTACGAATGTTTTAAAATGTTTCCTCTCCTTTCACTGAAAAAAAAAAAAAAAAAAAACAATCTGTGTCTCCTCCCAGGGACCCCTAAACTGTCAGATTGCTTGGCCAATACAGCGGAAGTGACGCCGTTCGGGTGTCCAGGCCCAGGCCTTAAGAAACCAGCTGCTCTCACACACCACTCAGGATGGCTGACTTCTGGAGTCAGCTGTGAGGAGCTGTGAGCAGCCGCACCGAGAGGCCAGCACAGCCCTAGCACAAGTTAAGTGAGGGCCAATGTGAACCTCAGAAACATGAGGAAAAGCACTTTCAGACAATGCCTCCGGATCTTTCAGCCCAGGCCCTGGCAGGCCATCTCTGTCCTTTATAAAATAGCTGTTGTATGCTACTGATTTTAGGTTGTTATACAGCAGTAATAAACAAACAACATTCAGACACTAAAGAAAGGCTGGGAAAATATGCCATCCAGTTCTGGTTTAAGAGAAACTGCTTGCTCCAAGGGGCAAAACTGACTCATAGCCTTGACTGCAACTCCTTTGGGTTCAGTACCATGTTCACATCAGGGCTGAGCTCCACCACCCCTCCCCATACCCTCCACAGTCCTCACACCCCCGCCACCAAGAGCACAGCTGGACAAGGAAACCACACAGGCATCTCGAGCTGAGGGGTGCCCCTTTCACCTGTTCAAAATGTCCTGCTCCTTCCTTTTCATTCTTTTTTTTTGGGGGGTACTGGGGATCAAACTCACAACCTCATGCCTGCCAGGCAGGCGTGTAGGCCACTGAGCTAAATCCCTGGCCCTATTTTATTTATTTATTTATTTATTTATTTATTTTTTGCGGCACCTGGGATCGAACTCACAGCCTCACACCTGCCAGACAAGTGCTTAAGCCACTGAGTCAAACTCCCGGCCCTGGTTTTTTGAGGCAGGGTCGCACTATGTAGCTCAGGCCGGGCTTGGGCTTGCGCTCACGTTGTAGCCCAAGTGGGCCTCGAACTCACAACGTTCCTCCTACCTCAGCCTCCCGAGTGCTGGGATTAAAGGCGTGCGCCACCACGCCCGGCTTCTGGCCCTATTTTTTGAGACAGGGTCTCACTATGTAGTTCAGGCTGGCCTTGAACTCTAGCCCAGGCCTATCTCGAACTCACAACAATCCTGCCTCAGCCTCCCGAGTGCTGGGATTAAAGGCATGCGCCACCATGCCCAGCTTCCTTTTCATTCTTAACAGTTAAGTATCGTTCACAATAGCCAGGCGTGGTGGCGCTCGCCTTTAATCCAGCACTCGGGAGGCTGAGTTCGAGGCCTGCTTGGGCTACAATGTGAGCGCAAGGCCAGCCTGAGCTACATAGTGCAACCCTGCCTCAAAACATCAGGGCTGGGAGTTTGGCTCAGTGGCTTAAGCGCCTGCCCTGGCAGGTGTGAGGCTGTGAGTTCAATCCCCGGTGCCACAAAAAAAAAAAAAAAAGTATCATTCACATCTAATCCTCATATCTTTTCCTCAGAGGGCTTGACATAAGCCTATTTATGTGTTAGATCTCTATTCCTCTCATGTAAATGTACAGAAAAAAACACCTGTTTCTATAGGTTCCCTGAAAGTGCTCAGTGATACAGTTAAAAAAGGGAGAATAAGCTGGGCGTGGTAGTGCACACCTTTAATCCCAGCACTCAGGAGGCTGAGGTAGGAGGAGCGTTGTGAGTTCAAGGCCAGCTTGGACTACAATGTGAGCACAAGGCCAGTCTGAGCTACATGGTGCAACTCTGCCTCAAAAACTAGGGCTGGGAGTTTGGCTCAGGGGCTTAAGTGCCTGTCTGGCAGGCATGAGGCTGTGAGTTCAATCCCTGGTGCTGCAAAAAAAAAAAAAAGGGAGAATAATGAACTACCTGGGAAAAACATATTTAAAGGGGGAAAAAAAAGAATAAGAAACTACTATCTTGACAGCAGTGTCAACCTGTGTCTCCTGTGTGACAACATCTCTCTCTCCTTCACATACCTCCATTATCACTCAAGTGACAAGGCCCTGCAGAAATCCAACTTTACGCTGAGTGGCTACCAAGAGTCTCAGCTAAGTACCATTAAACATCAAATCAACATCTCACTATTTTACCAACTGACTAACACATGAAATACTATGGTATGTAGGGTTAGCCTCCCAATCTGGACATCACCAATGTTACATCACCGCTGTGAATGTGACCTTCCCACAGCTATATACGTGCCCTGCACTGATACCACTCAGGTGGGGAGGGCGCTGGGGAGCAAACTGGGGTCCCTTGAGCAAACCATGTACTCTGTCCTTGGCTCCCCAATTATTCATTTTCAGCTCTGGAGTGCCAGGAATGATACTACTCATTAGAAACCAGTGCATCAGGGGATCAAAAGCCACCATCTCACGGTGGTGCACGCCTTTAATCCCAGCACTTGAGAGGCTGGGGTAGGAGGAGCGTTGTGAGTTCGAGGCCAGCTTGGGCTATAACGCAAGCACAAGGTGGGCCTGAGATACATAGTGTAAGACTCTGCCTCAAAAAACTAGGGCCGGGAGTTTGGCTCAGTGGCTTAAGTGCCTCTCTGGCAGGCACGAAGTTGTGAGTTCAATCCTTGGTGCCGGGGGGTGGGGGCACCATCTTAGCCAGATGTGGCACACATCTGTAATTTCAGCACTTAGGAGACTGAGGCAGAAGGCTAAGGGGGAAAAAAAAGATCATCCTTTTTAGCCACTGAGCCAAACTCCCAGCCCTGATTTTTTGAGGCAGGGTCACACCATGTAGCTCAGGCCTTACGCGCTCGTGTTGTAGCCCAAGGTGGCCTCGAACTCACAACGCTCCTCCTACCTCAGCCTCCTGAGTGCTGGGATTAAAGGCATGCGCCACCACGCCCAGCAAAAAGATCATTCTTAATATTAACTCTAGTACAGGTACAATCTTGTATGGAGAACTCAAGAATTTAGTACTTACTCTTGTTTTATCAAACAGTTCTGAAACTTTGAGGAAAAACCTGGAAGGAAAAAATATTTTTCATCAGAAGCTATATTTCAAATGTTCTACCTTTAATGTTTAGAAAATATAACCCCAAACCATATTAATGTTTAATTTTTTTTTAAAAGGTAAGGTCTAACTTAGGTAGGCCTTGAACTCAAGATGCTCCTGTCTCAGCCTCCTAAATTCTGGTCTTACAGGCATGTGCCATCACATCCCGCTTTAATATTGAACATTTTTGTTCTATCACATAAAACAAACAATGTGCACATCACTTAGTTTAACAAAAATTGTGCGCTTCACTTGCGTAACAGATTACATGAAATCTTGCAATTAAACAGTCTGAGCCAAATATTAAATTTAAAATTTACCTTTTTATCCTTCAGTAATATACCACATAATAATAAAGCCTACATCTTCAAAGTGATCCCAGAAATACAAAATAATCACACTGAAAGAGACCAAAAGCTGACCGAAAGGAAAATACTGAAGTTGGAGCAATTATTGGTTATTTTGATAGTTATATCGTAAACACTTTCAACACAGGTCCTTTGCTTTGAAAAATAACAAATTAAAAACCAATTCCTACTCACAATTCATCTTCACATTTAACTAAACAGGTTATTTTTTGTTGTTTGTCTTTTTGAGACAGGGTTTCACTATGTAGCTCAGGCTGGCCTAGAACTCACTATATAACCCAGGTTGGTCTTGAACTTGCAGGATCCTACTGCTTCAGCCTCCCTCCTTTTGCCTCAGCCTCCCAAGTGCTGGGATTATAGGCATGCCCCACCACAACCATTTTAAATAGGCTATTAAATGTTGGTATCAATAAAAACATATCCTAATGCTGTGGAAGAAGGAAGTGGAGCTCAGTGGTAGAGGCTTTGGGTTCAATTCCCACCAAAATACATACATCAATCCAGCACCAAACTATTAAAAGGGCGATTATACATAAATCCAGCACCAAACTATTAAAAGGGAGATTATAGGGCTGGGGATGTGGCTCAGTGGAAGAGCTCTAGCCTTGCAAGCACAAGGCTGAGTTCACTCCCCAGCGCCACAAAAAAATAAAAATAAAGAAATAAAAGGGAGATTATAACATATGTAATTACAGGTGACATTGTAATAGGATTAGGATAAATTCTATTAAAACAAAAAACAATTTTATAAACTTTGCTTTATTTGCACAGGACTGTAATCCCCGCACTTGGGAGGTGGAAGCAGGAGGATCACTGGGAATTTGAGGCCGCCTGGGCTACACAGCAAGTTCATGGCCAGCCTGAACTACACATTGAGACCTTGTCTCAAAAAAAACCTTTGTTTCACTGAAAGTTGTTTTGGCACATTAGAGAACATGCTCTGAGTTCGAGGCCAGCCTGGACTATGTAGTTTGAGACCGTTTAAAAAAAAAAAGGGAAGCTGGGCATGGGGGCACATGCTCAGTACTCCCTAAATTTAACCAACACACCAATACTGCAAAAACAAATGTGTAACAAAGTTAATATAAATTCTCTTTTACACACACCAGTCCTTTTCATCAAATGCAACATTGTAAATATACATTACAGCTCATTTTTATTTCTGAGATAAAGGGAGAAAAACTGAATAAACTCAAGCTTAAAAAAGTTTCTTAGTATCAACATTTTGAGCCAGGTGTGACAGCGCACACCTGTAATCCCAGCACTCAGGAGACTGAGGCAGGAAAATTGCTGTGATTTCGAGGCCAGCCTGGGCTACATAGTGTGTAACTCAAAAAAAAAAAAAAAAAAAAAAAAAAAGTAAAAAAATACTTTTTTGAAAGAAACATTTCAGAAAGCCTGCCCAGATTACAAACTTGCTTTTCTTATATTTAATTCTCTTAGTTAGAATCCTTACTTGCATATATCAGTAGAATCCTGAGTTCCTAAAGCATATAATGAAGAACCAATTCTATTGTAATCATCTGCAGCACCTATGGAGAAAGATTGAAAAAATCTGACATGTTTATTGATTTAAAAATGCTGCAACACTTACCTGCAACATTTAATACAACATGCCCAAAATGTAGCAAAGGTAGTAACACAAACAACTGAAATTTTACATTTGACATATTCACATGTAAAAACTGCTTGGGGAACAGATGATCCCATTGGATTAAGCTGAGGAAGGATGATTTACAGAAGAAACTACAGTAAGAGCTGGATCTTTTTTGTGGGGTGGCGCACTGGAGATTGAACTCATGACCTCGCACCTGACAGGCAGGTGCTGTGCCACTGAGCAATAGTCCAGGCCCTAGAGCTGGATTTTGAGGGATGAGGACATCTCTACCAGGCAAAGGGAGAGCATATTGAATAATGGGAACACCACACATAATCGTCAGAATGCACGAGAAAGCACTCTCTACTACTAAGCTGCATCCCCAACCTCGCCAGAGGGAAGGAAGGACAGAGACCTGGAAGAGGGGAAATGGGGCTGGGGAGGGAAGGACACTGAACTGGGGTGGTGACTGCTGAGAATGGTGGTGACCCTTTTCACTTTATTTTTTGGTACCAGAAATCAAACTCACAACCCTGTGCTTGCCAGGCAGGCACTGTGCCACTGAGCTACATCCCCAGCCCCCTTTTCACTTTATTGTTAGACAAGCTCTTGCTAAGTTGCCCAGGCTGAGCATCTTGAACTCCCAATCTTCCTGCCTCAGCCTCAGGGAGTATGCTGAGATTATAGGAATGTGGCAGCAAAAACTAGAAATGTAAAAGAACTGTCTCTACCTGATAGAGGGAATAATGGGAATAACCTCCGCCTAAATCACTATTAAAGACAGAATACTTTTCCAAAGAACAGGAAGGTGCCTGCCCTCACCACCTCTAATCAGTGGACCCACCTACAGAGACCGGATAAGAAGAGAAGAAAAGGAATTCACATGAAAGGAGGAAGAGTAACTCTATATTAGCAGATGTGACACAATCAGCTATATTGCCACAACTCTTACTAGAACTATAAATATTTTAAAAACTACTTTGTGTTTCCATATATAGGCAAAGAATATGTAGAAACTGAAAAAAATCATTTTATAAGTAATATGCAGGGCCAGGGAAGCTCAGCAGCGTAAGCGTCTGCCTGGCAAGCATGAGGTCGTGAGTTCAATCCCCAGTACCCCCCCCCAAAAAAAAAAAAGTAATACGTAGTACTAAAAACTTTAATCTAACTGAAGATGTATAAGACCTGTACACAATGGAAACTACAAACAGTGCGGAAATTTGCAAAAGACAGAAGTGAAGACATACTACATTAAATCAGAGGACTCAATATTGTTGATATCAATTTTCTTCAACTTAATCTAAAAATGCTAATCCTAATAAAACTAACTCTAATCAAAATCTCATCCTAAAACAAAATCTCAGCAAGCACTTTTGCAGAAAGTGACAAACATGGCAGATCAGGAAGAGCCAGGAGGGAAGCTAAGCTCCACCCGTGGGCCAGCCAGAGTGACTGACTTTGCAAGCCTAAAGCCAAGCAACTATTCAGAGGACAACAATATGCAATATAGTAACTATTGTAGATTTCCTACTGTCTTATCACTGTTTTGATTCATTTTATGGCTGTTTTATTCCCTTTAAAATTAAATTTAAAAAAAGACACAAATAAACTAAAACCTGTATGCAAATAAAAATAAGAGTGGGGCCAAAAAAATCTTGGATTAAGTTGGAGAATTTATCCAAGAAAAGATATTTAACATCATTAGTCACCAGAAAAACACAAATTAAGACCCAGGCATGGTGACTCATGCCTATAATACCAGCACTCAAGAGACTGAGGCAGGAGGATCACCCTAAGTTTGAGGCCAGCTTAGGCTACACAGCGAGACCCTGTCTCAAAAAAAGTAAAAAGAAAAGTCAAATTATAACTGTTTAACCCAGCACAGTGCTGCACATCTGTAGGCTCTGCACTCTGGGAGTCTCTGGCAGAAGGATTCCAAGTTCTGGTCTAGGCAGTTTCAAGATTCTGTCTCAAAATCTAAAAATAAAATTTAAGGGGCAGGGAGTTTAGCTCAGTGGCACAAGCGCCTGCCTGGCAAGCGCAAGGTCATGATTTCAATCCCTAGTACCAAAAGTAAATAAATAAATAACTTTTTTTTTTGCGGCACCAGGGATCGAACTCACAACCTTGTGCCTGCCAGACAGGCACCTAAGCCACTGAACCAAACTCCTGGCCCTACTATTTTTTTTTTTTTTTTGCAGCACCGGGGATTGAACTCACAACCTCACACCTGCCAGGACAGGCGCTTAAGCCACTGAGCCAAACTCCCAGCCCTGGTTTTTTGAGGCAGGGTGGCACTATGTAGTTCAGACCAGCCTTGCACTCGCGTTGTAGCCCAAGCCGGCCTCGAACTCACAACGCTCCTCCTACCTCAGCCTCCCTAGTGCTGGATTAAAGGCGTGAGCCACCCCAACCGGCTAAAAAAATAAAATTTAGGCAAAGTGATGTAGCTCATCAAAGACCCCAAGTTTAATTCCCACTATCACAAAAGAAGGTTGCTGCTTGCAGATAACTTAAGACTTAATCTTATATACAACACCCCCTGCAAAAAAAAACCTCTTGGAATAAATGAATGCTCCAAAGCTGCAGGATAAAAAAATCAACATACAAAAATGAGAAGTGGTACCATGTGCCAACAGAAAGTATCTGAAATAGAAACCAAAGAGCAATGCCTTTTACAACAGTCATGAAAAAACACTTTATAGTTTTAAAGTGGTGAAAGATAATAAAAATTTTAACACACTGATGAAAGAAACTGAAGACACATACAAAAAAAGACACCCTGTATTCATCCACTACCAGAAACAATATTGCTAAATGTCCATACGCTAATAAAATATACATGGAGCCAGGCGTGATAGCATACGTCTATAATTCCAGCACTTGGGAGGCTGAGGCAGGAGGACTGCTGTGAGTTTGGGGCCAGTCTGGTCTACATAATGAGTTCAAGGCCAGCCTCAACTACATAGCAAGATCCTGTCTCAAAAAAACCAAAATTTCAGGTTTCTCACAAAATAAAAACTGAGCCAGGAATCCCACTATGAACACATGACCAAAAGAAATAAAATCGGTACATTGAAGACACACCTCCCCTCCCATGTTTAATGAGGCACTATTAACAATAGCCAAGAAATGCAAATGACCGAAGTGTCCATCAACTAATGAATGAAGAAAATATACACAAACAGTGGAATACTCTTCAGTCACAAAAAGAATGAAGGTCTGTCACCTGAAACATCAAGGATAAAAGAGTGGCAATCATTACATTAACTGAAATTAGGCACAAAAAGAAATACCTTATGATCTTACTCATGTGTAATCTAAAAATGCTGATCTCATACAAGTAGAGAGTAGGTACTGTGCTGGTTCCCAGGGGCTTGGGAGAGGACAGGGAAGGGGCGGGGCACAAGGTGATCAGTGGGCACTCAGTGACACTTAGATGGGGACAAGAAGTTCTGGCACGCTTTTTGCGTCAGAGTGACTAGAGGCAACGTACTGCTAGATACTTCGAAATCTAGAAGAAAAATTTTGAAGTTTCACCGTGAAGAGATGATAAATGTGTACAATGACAGGTATGTTTAACCTAACTTAAATTTTTTTTGTTGTTTTTTTGTTTTTGCGGCACCGGGGATTGAACTCACAACCTTGCGCCTGCCAGACAGGCGCTTAAGTCACTGAGCCAAACTCCGGGCCCTGGTTTTTTGAGGCAGGGGCGCGCTGTGTAGCTCAGGCCAGCCTTGTGCTTGCGTTGTAGCCCAAGCCAGCCTCGAACTCACAACACTCCTCCTACCTCAGCCTCCCGAATGCTGGGATTGAAGGCGTGTGCCACCACAACCGGCTCCTAACTTAAATATTATACAATTGTATGTATATCAAAACATGATATGACACCATTAATGTATACTATTATTATGTTTGTATGTACCAGTTAAAAATTTCATAACGACAGTATAGTAAAATACTGACTAGCCTTGTTGGAACTCATGGAACTCACGGCAATACTGGGGAAAATTTAAAATGGTATAATCACTATGGAAAAAGTCTGGCAATTTCCTAAAAAGTTAAATATACATTTACTATGTGACCCAGCCACTCTACTTCTAGGCAGTGTATTACCCAAGAGACATGAAAGCACGTATTCACACAAAGAGTCATAACCAGGTGGCTCGTGTCAGTCTTACTTGCAATAGCTACAAAATAGAAACAACCCAAAGTCTATCAGTAGGTGAATGGACTAGTAACTGTGCTGACATAGCCATGCAATGGAATGCAGATCAGCAATAAAACTATTGACATATACAACTTGGATGAATCGCTACATTTCATAAACATAGTTTGTTAAGTTTCAAAGCACAACTATAATAAAGAGTACACACTGTGTGATTTCATTTATATAAAATTCCAGCAAACAAGCCCTTCTACAGTGACTGAAAGTAGATCAGTAGTTTTTTGGGGATGGGGCAGAAGGGAATACCAAGGACTATGACGAAATGTCTGGGGGGGCTCGGACATATTCATTATCTTGATTATGGTGATGATCTCACGCATATGTCCGGATAAATGGATCCTTTAAATATATGATTTTGTAGCATGATGCACTAGTCATTTAGAAACTTTGTCAGTTGTTCTTTCAAATAAAAATGACATACTCTGAAAAAAAGCAGTTGGTTCAGTCACTACTGAATCACTAAAATACTTTCCAAGTACCATCATACTTCAGTAAGAAGAAAAAGTACTTTATGCATAGCTCACATTTCACCAAGAATACTTTCTTTCTTTCGTTTCTTTTGGTACCAGGAATCAAACTCATGACCCCATACTTGCCAGGCAGGCATAGTGTTGCTGAGTCACATCCTCGGCCTAGAATATTTTTTAATTTTATTTTTTGTCTTTTTGAGATAGGGTCTCACTATGCAGGTCAGGCTGTCCTTAAGTTCACTTTGTAGCCCAGGCTGGTCTTGAACTTCCAACAATCCTCCTGCCTCAGCCTCCCAAGTGCTGGGATTACAGGTGTGCATCACCACACCTGGCTTTAGAATACTGTTTAAGAAGTGGACTTAAGAGTGAAGATTCAGCAGGGTATGATGGCACACGCCTATAATCCCAGCACTCTGAGAAAAAAAGCAGGACAATCACAAGTTGGCATCCAGCCCAGGCAGCTAGCAACTTAGTAAGACCCTGTCTCAAAAAATCAGAAAGAGCTGGAGATGCAGCTCAGTGGAAAGGCCCTGGGTTCGAACCCCAGTACTGCAAAATTGATTAGTCAATTAGAAAACAATAACTCAGTTAAGACTGTCCTTGAAAAAGTAAAAATTACAATAAATCTTCAGACCCCTCCTTTTTCTGTTTGTTTTTGTAATACTGGGTACTGAACCTAGGGCCTTTGCACTGAGCTACATCTCCAGCCTTTTTTTATTTTTTAGAGACAGTGTCTTGCTAAGTCTCCAAGTAGCCAATGCAGGGCTCAAACTTGTGATCATCCTGGCTCACCTTCTCAGAGTGCTGGGAGAAAGTTACATTTTTAAAAATAACAACTAACAGTACAGTTTGGTGTTATTGCCTTGATTTGCATGTATAAAAGTACTGGCAGTTTTATTTACTTTTTGCTTTGCATTGTCAGTGTAAATGATAATACAGTGAAAAAGGCAAAAAATATTGAGAACAGTTTAGACCTCAAAGGTTCACTTTAAAAGGTACTTGGGGCTACATTTCATAAACATAGTTTGAGAACCACTGTTCTATATCAAGACTTTTATGAATTATAACAGCTTGACTTTATGATTACAATTATTCCATTAAAAATGTAATCTTCAGGCACAGAAGTCTTACTTTTGTGGGATCTTGTCATCCTATCAGATTTAGCAGATGCATCCTTAACTCGGTTATGATATTCTAAAAGGAATGTTCGTTCATGCTCAAAGAAATCGTCTACATCCTACAGAACCAAAAGAAAACATGAGATTTTTAAAAAACTCATTTGCTTTAGCATAATATGTAAATCACTTTATGCCACATTATAGTTATAAAAAAATCATCAGGAAAACAGCACAGCTAACCCCTAAAAGTCAAATTTTACACTATTTCTTCAGCATGTTAAAACTTTCACAGACTTACATTTTTTATCAATCAAGCAAGAAATGGTTTAGCAGCTAAAGGCTTAGTGATCCTTACGCGGCTCATGTTCACATGTTGTACTCTGAAACATGCTCCTGCTTTTGTTTCACTTCTACAAGCACATTACTGCCAGTGGGATTGATCAATTGTTTTTGAGAGAAAGAAAAAAATCCTAGTATCTCATAGTGAGTACTTTGGTCTTGCATGCACTGTGTGGGTCACACCGAGGCCTCAGTTATTACAGCCCTTTCCCAGTGCTGTGGGCAAATGGGCAAATCAGCTATCTGTGAAAAGTGACAGGATTAACCATTGTCTTCAATCTTTATTATAAAGCTAGATATACAATACTAATCAAAATTACGACAGTACTCTCTCCCCTTCTACACTAGCAACCATTCATCAAAAAGCATCAGCTGACATAATGTAATGTGAGACCCACATCAATGTAATACAAGCAGCAAGAGTCAGTGCTGGCAAAATCTCATGTGAAATCTTTGTATGTATCAGTTACCTTAACTATAAAAATGGGGGTAAATCTAATATGCAAGGTTATAGTGAAGAGTCAATATACTATACATGTTCAAATAGTTCTTATAAAATTATAACCAACAAAGTGATTAACATATACTGTCTACGAAAACTGTTTAGTGGTGATGCAAAAGCAGCATTGAAATGGAAGCAGGCCGAGTCTTTATTGGAAAGCAGCCACAACACCTGTATCCTCAACGTAATGAAGCAATCTGTCTCTAAAATGATAAGCATTAAGTCACACAGTACTGCACATCCATAATGCAGATATATTTTTGAAAACAGAAAATGACAAGAGAAGTATTATTTATCTCCCCAGTATCTGCCTGATAATGTAACGGAAATATTTTTCTCAAATTTTGCTAGTAAATAAATTTACTGGATAAATCAATTCCTATACCTTTGTTTTGGGGGGGGTACTGGGGATCGAACTCATGACCTTGAGCTTGCTAGACAGGTGCTGCGCTGCTGAGCTATATCCCCAGTCTCCCATATCATTTTTTAAACAATTAAATAAATAACTTTATAAGTATATACACATATATATAGTGTCTCCTTTTCTGAGACAGGGTCTCACTATGTACAGTAGTTCAGGCTGCCCTCAAAACCTGCAGCAATCCTCCTGCTTCAGCTTCTCAAATGCTGGGATTATAGACATACACCATCACGTCCAGTCATCAAATATATTATCTCAATATTTCCAACAATCCTATTAACTAAGTAGTATTAACAAGTCCATTTTGGTTTGTTTTTTGGAGACAGGGTCTCACTATGTAGCTCAGGGTGGCCTTGAAATTGAGGCAATTCTCCTGCCTCAGCCTCCCAAGTACTGGGATTATAGGAATACACTACCACACCTGGTTATAATACTTTTTTGAAAATGGAGAAACTGTGATTCAGAGAAGGAAAGTAACTTTTTCCAAGATCATGTAGCTTCCAGGAGACAATATCAAAACCTTAATTAAGATTTTATTCCAAATCTGAATCTAAGTTCCCCCCACTAACATTTGCAAGGCTAAGGGCACAAACAGGCAGCCTCACTCCTTGCCCCAACCTGCAGCTGTCTATCCTGTACTCAGAGGGACTCGGTGTGCATGTGGCATATTCCATCCTGCACACTCATCTTTTCCCAGTTGCCTCCAACACCTAAGGAAAGCACACAGGCGAAC
This sequence comes from Dasyprocta punctata, assembly GCA_004363535.1. Lineage (NCBI taxonomy): Eukaryota > Metazoa > Chordata > Mammalia > Rodentia > Dasyproctidae > Dasyprocta > Dasyprocta punctata. The sequence goes on from RJWM01020817.1 coordinate 14,599, forward strand.
GGTTGGGGAGGGTACCCAGGCAGGACCTGGAAGAAGACTTGGGATTGGGGTAGGGAACTATGGGGTGTGTGTGCATGCGTACAAGTGTGTGAGTCTGTGTGTGTGACAGACATCTAGATATCTGGAACATGGACTGGTTTAGAAGAATGGGCGTGGGCTCCAGGTGGCCAAATCCCCTTGGAGTGCAGACTTCTTAGTCCTTAGAGAAGGGAACTCACCCAAGAGGAATCCAGGGCAGGGGCAATTTCACAGGCTGAGAGATTTTATTACCCAAACTTCTTTCACTCTAATTCTGCACATCTGAAGTCTCAATATACTTCTCTCCTAACAGTAAATGCTAAACCAGTAACAGTGCTAGTTAAACAAAAATCTCACCTTTACGCCTGAAACAATGACTCCATCTGCTGATTTGACCATGTTTTTAAAGAAATCTTCAAGTTTCTCTTTTTTATTTTTTCCTCGAACACTCAACTGAAAAAAAGGTAATTTAAATTAGCACTTTCTAAAGTTACAAATGTGGTGATGCACACCTGTAATCCCAGCCCTCAGGAGGCTGAGGCAGGAGGATCACTACGAGTTCAAGGTCAGCCTAAGCTACCTAGTGAGTTCAGCCTGAACTACAAAAAGAAACCATCTCAAAAAACAAATTACAAATGGAAAGTAGTGCCTCATTTATCCTTAGACATTTAAATGGCAGTGTCAAAAGGATCCCAGTTCTTTGCCATGCACATGTTCCTCATTCTGGACTCACCCAAATATCACCCCCGTTGTAAGCTGAGGGTCATCAGCTTATAGTACAAAGCACACAAAAGCTGAGTTAAATAGCACGAATAATTATCCAAGGGGAAAACCAAGAAGCAGCTAATCTTTGACTTCTGGCACTTGCTGCTTCAGGGAGCTGGACAAAGCAACATTCCATCTAACTTCCCTCTGTGTACCACGGCTTTCCTGCCCCCATGACCTCACTGATCTTGAGTCCTAGCCCTCCTAAAACCCAGGGGGTTTTCCCTGCATAGTTTTTTAGCAAATGATAAATAGACAAAATCAACAGTAAATACACAAAACCATTAGAGTGGTATGTGGAGCTTTGCAACATGCTTCTAGGAATGTGATGTGCCTTGTTTGTTTCTTTGTTTTTTTTTTTGTCTTTTTGAGATAGGCTCTCACTATGCAGTTCAGGCTGGCCTTTAGCTCACTTTGTAGCTCAAGCTGGTCTCAAACTAACCATGATTCTCCTGCCTCAGCCTCCTAAGTGCTGGGATTACAGGTATACACCATGCCTGGCTTGACTCTTTGACAGTAGCTTAAGATAAATCAGGTAGGAGCTGGGGATGCAGTTCAGCAACAGAGGGCTTACCTAGCACATACAAGGCCCTGGGTTCAATCTTCAGTACCAAACCCAATGATAAACCAGGTACACTCTAGCTAAAGTGAAGGCACTTTGTCGTAACCCACATACACACTCCTTCTTCTGACCCAGCCTGGAGGAATCCAGCTGGTCTTGCTGTCACCCAGGAACACACTTCTTGTCAATAAGTCTTCGACTCTTAACTGCGCTCTGTGCAATCCTAGATCTGTCTACCTCTCTTCCTCTAGTCTCAGGACAACTCTGGGGCCAACCCTCACACACTAAACCTGGGTAGTTCCAAAACAGCTACATTTAGGTAAATGACTCACAAATCTCCAGCACTACCTAATGTGGTCTGAGTGAGTGCACCTTTCCCAAATCCCTCTGTGGCAACCTTCCCCAAGGAGACAGTAGTAAGAGGTGAACCTCCGATGGTGCTTAGTTCATCAGGGCAGAGCCTTCACACCCAAGCCCCGAGCCCTGAGGGAACTGGGTAGCTTCCTGTTTCTTCTTCCTGCCACCTGAAGACACACTAAGAAGCTGTCATCTCTGAAGTAGAGAAGCCCCAGCAGATACTAAATCTGCCAGGATCCTGCTCCTGGACTTCCTGGCCTTCACTACAGTGAGCATCAACTACTCAGTCTAAGGCCTCTTGTAACAGCAGTGCCCACTGACTAACACACTGTCCCTGAGCTGCTCTGGGGCTTCGCGAACACATCGCACAGGGAGATGCTAACCCCACACAAGATGAGCCTAAAACAGTGCTCAGTAGGATTTCACCTGCAAGTTTCTCCTCTTCCCACTTGCCGATCTTTGATTTATAACCCCTTTATCCAACCAGCCTCAAACTTCAACATGTTCTAAAAAAGCCAGACTTCTTATTAAAATCTTACAATAACATACAACTTCTTCCTTTCTCACCACTTAAATTCTACCAGCAAATGTTTGAAAACTTTTTCTATCCTCACTGTCCGAGTGAAAGTTCTCGTCCTCTCTTTCCTAGGTTACTACGCAGAACTATTTATCAGTAGCCCTCAGGTCCTCATTCCAATCCACTGTACTCCTGGGACAGCACTGTAAAATCAATTTTTTTTTTTTTTTTTTGCGGCACCAGGGTTCGAACTCACAACTTTGTGCCTGTCAGACAGGTGCTTAAGCCATTAAGCCAAACTCCCGGCCCTGTAAAATCAAATTTTGAACAACTCAGCCCATCAATTCTACGCAGTCACTGGGGGCGTGGCTCAGTGGCAGAGTGCTTGCCTAGCATAGATCTGGAGGTTCAATCCCCACCACCACCACAAAAACAAAACTAAACAAAACAAACTTCTGGGGCCAAATTAAACATTCAAATTAAAAGGCATATACACCCTTCCAAACTCCTAGTCAAAGTTATTGCTTTATCTTTTTTAGACTTCCTGACACTCTCTGGTTTTGTGTATACAGACAGGATCTTGTTATGTGCCCCAGGCTGGCCCTCTAACTTGTGTCCCTTCTCCTGCCTCAGCCTCCCAAGAGCTGGGATTACAAGCATGTGCCACCCACACCTGGCCCAATGTACATACATTTTTAAAAACTGTATTTTTGCCAGGTGTGGTGGTGCATGTCTGTAATCCCAGCACTTGAGAAGCTAAGGCAGGAGGATCATTTGAAGTCTGAGACCAGCCTGGGCTACACAGTGAGTTCAAGGCCACTGTGAACTATATAGTGAAACCCTGTCTCAAAAAACCAAATAAAATAAAGATAAAATAAAATAAGAGAAAAGAAAAAGACACCTGTTTTTCTTTTTTTTTTTGGCATGTTGAGACAGGGTCTCGCTTTGCAGTTCAGACTGACCTTGAGCTCACTTTGTAGCCCAGGCTGGCCTCGAACTTGCAATGATCCTCCTGCCTCAGCCTCCTGAGTGCTGGGATTACAGGTGTGTACCACCATGCCTGGTTGAAACCTGTATTCTTTTTTTTTTCGTTTTTTGATTTTTTTTTTTTTATTTAAGAGAAAAAAGACACATAAAAGACAAAAAGCAAAAGAGACAAATGACAACAGCAAACCCACAACAGTAACATTATATGAAACCTGTATCCTTGATATTAATTCACCTAACAAAATCATTAACTAACATCTATTGCAACATGCACTGTATTAAGTCCTTGGGATACAAAGATGATTATCAAGTGGGTCATATATTTTTTCCTTTTTTGAGATGGGGATCTGTGTTACCCAAATTGGTCTTGAAATCATGGGTTGAATGAGGTAACCCTCCTGCCTCAGTCTCCCCAGTACCTGGGATGAGACAGGAAGGGTGGTATATGCCTGTAATCCAACATTCTGGAAGGCTGAAGCAGGAGGCTCCTAAATTCCAACTTAGCTGAGACTCTGTCTCAAAAAATGAGGGGGCCCAGGGTGTGGTTCAATGTGAAGGCCCAGGCCAGGGATTTAGCTCAGTAGTGTAAGCGCTGCCTGGCAATCACAAGGTTGTGAGTTCGATCTCTGGTACCAAAAAATAAAAATCAAAAATCAAAAAAAAAGTGAAGCCTTTAATCCCAGCACTCGGGAGGCTGAGGTAGGAGGAGCATTGTGAGTTCAAGGCCAGCTTGGGCTACAACACGAGTGCAAGGCCGGCCTGAGCTACACAGTGCAATCCTGCCTCAAAAAAACCAGGTCTAGGAGTTTGGCCCAGTGACTTAAGTGCCTGCCTGACAGGTGCAAGGTTGTGAGTTCAATCCCCAGTGCTGAAAAAAAAAAAAAACAAAAGTGAAGGCCCTGCATTCAATCCTCAGTATTACAGGGGGGAAAAGAAAAAAAAAAGCCAAACACCAAGTAGCTGGGATTACAGGTAAGGGCTGCCATGCCTCCCATTCTTTTTTTTTTTGTTGGCACCAGGGATCAAACTCACAACCTTGAGCCCACCAAGCAGGTGCTTAAGCCACTGAACCAAACTCCCGGCCCTATTTTTTTCGAGGCAGGGTCACACTATGTAGCTCAGGCCGGTCTTGTTCATGTTGTAGCCTAAGCCAGCCTCAAACTCACAACGCTCCACCTACCTCAGCCTCCTGAGTGCTGGGATTAAAGGCGTGCACCACCACACCCAGCCTGGCCTCCCACTCTTAAAAGTAATTTATGGTACAGAGGAAGGGAGCACCCAAAAAATTTAGTCTACACTTAGGAAAGGGAACGATAAGAGTAAAGGTCGAAGGACCAGCTGCTACAATAACCAAGACAAAAATTATGAAAGACGCCAGGTGTGGTGGCTCACGGCTATAATCCGAGCACAAGGAGGGCTATGGCAGAAGGACCACTGTGACCTCGAAGCAAGCCTGGGCTGTACAGTAAGTTCAAGGCCAGCCTGGACTATAGAGCAAGACCCTGTCTAAAAAAAAAAAAAGAGCTAGACAACCTTTGAAGGTAAATTAGCAGCATGACTGATTTAACCTGTCAGTCACCTTCAGCCAAGAATAAAAAAAAAGTTGGAACTAACCTAGACCTGGCAATGGAAGGAAGCAGACACTTTGCTACAGTAAGCAACTCCTAATAGGAATAAAAAGCAATAGACAATTTTCTGGTTAAGGAAACAGACAGGGAGCAGTAACTTCTATATATAATAGAGGGAGAGGGAGAGGGAGCACAACTCCATGAGAAGAGTCTGTTTCCTTCCTGCTACACAGACATTTCAGTGGAGCTCACTAGTGGGCTGCTTAATATACAGGGCTGGGACCTAGTAACCAGAGTAGCATGATGACAGCACCTAAAGCCACAGAAGTATGAGATCACTTACAGAAAGAATCTGAGTTTAGAAGACCTTCAATCCTCTATGCAACTCAAAGAGAACTCTGGGAGAACAAAATGTAAATGAATGGGTATATGGAGGGAAAAGTCCATGACAGAGACTGGGAAGTAGGCAGAGTAAGCACTCAATCACAAGACGTTCTAAAGGCCAAAAAGTGAACCAGGCATGGTGACACACGCCCTAAATGCCAGCACTTGGGAGGTTGAGGCAGGAGGATCATTGCGAATTTGAGGCCACCCTGGGCTACAAAGTGAGTTCAAGGCCAGCCTGAACTGTATAGCGAAACCCTGTCTCAGAAAGACAAAAAGTAAATAAATAAATAACAAAGACCAGAAAGTATGGGGATCTTGCAGTTATCTTAGTCAAAATGGAAAGGCATACTATACCAAGCCCTATTAACAGAAAAAAGGGAGAAAAAAAACACTATCACCTCAGTAAGTTTACTTTATCATGGCAAACACACTCAACAAACAAGAGAAAGAAGGAAACTTCTTCAGCCTGATAAAAGGATATCTACTAAAAAACCCACAACTAACATCATTCTTATAGGTGAAATAGTATTTTCTCCCGAAGGTCAGGAACAAGACAAAACTGTATGCTGTTGCTACTTCTACTTAACAGTGTATTAGAGATTCTAGCTAGGGCAGAAAGGCAAGAAAAAGCAGAGACATAGAGACTAGAAAGAAGTGAAAATAAGAATGTAAGAGCTAATAAATAAATGTGACTGTCACAGTGGTTGATGTTGAGGAACACAGAAGTTTACGGGCTCAATCTTCTGATTGGCTTCCATTTCCCTTTAAGCAAGGTCAATGATCAAGAGAAACTGTTACGTGTTGAGATTTTACAGAAAAAGGAAGGAGCCAGGTGTGATGGTATATGCCTGTGATGTCAGAAACCTGAGAGGCTGAAGAAGGAGGACCATGAGTCTGAGGCAGGCACAGACTACATAACACACGTGAGGCCAGCCCACATTATTATAAGACCCTCTCTCAAAACATGGAGGAGGAACAGATGAAGAAAGAAGGGAGACAGGGAGGGAAAGACTGAGGAAGAGAGGGGAGAGGGATGTTGAAAGATGTGTTGCAAATAATGCAGCAACAAGCTGGATGTGGTGGCACACTCCTGTAATCCCAGCACTCAGGAGGCTGAGGCAGGAGGATCATTGCAAGTTTGAGACCAGCCTGGGCTGCAAAGTGAGCTCAAGGCCAGCCTGAACTGCTTAGGGAAACCAAGACCCTTTCCCAACAAGACAAAACAAATAAATAAATTTTTAAAATCTGAAACTTAAGCCGGGCATGGTGGTGCACATCTTGAATCCCAGCACTTGGGAGGCTGAGGCAGGAGGATCGTGTGAGTTTGAGACTGGTCTGGGCTACAAACTGAGTTCAGGGCCAGCCTGAACTGCACAGTGAGACCCTGTCTCAAACAATAGGGCCGGGGATTTATATTTAGCTCAGTGGCGTAAGCGCCGGCCTGGCAGGTGCTAGGTTGTGAGTTCAATCTCTGGTACCAAAAAAAAAAAAAAAAAAAAAAAAAATCTGAAACTTAGCCAGGCATGGTGGTGCATACCTGTAATCCCAGTATTCAGGAGGCAAAGGCAGGAGGACTGCTGGAATCCTGCACTACCTAGTGAATCCAATGCCAGCCTGAACTACATAGTGAGACCCTGTCTCAAAAACAAAGCAATGGTGGCGCACGCCTTTAATCCCAGCACTCGGGAGGCTGAGGTAGGCGGAGCGTTGTGAGTTCGAGGCCGGCTTGGGCTACAACGCAAGTGCAAGGCCGACCTGAGCTACACAGTGCGACCCTGCCTCAAAAAACCAGGGCCGGGAGTTTGGCTCAGCGGCTTACGGGCCTGTCAGGCAGGTGCGAGGTTGTGAGCTCGATCCCCGGTGCCACAAAAAAAACAAAAAAAAAAACAAAACAAAAAAAAAAAAAAAGCAAAACAAAACCCAAAGGTTTCATATTTCAGTTTTGGATTAGGGATGTTCAACTTGTACTATGATTTTCCATCATCCTAGTCCTATTTAGAAATATTGACAATATACTACTTTCAAATGCCCTGAAAAATGAAAACATGCTTAGAAAGGCCTTATGTTTTTCTAATTACTCCCTGCTTTTTCCAATGACTCTAAAAAGAAACTCCCATTACTGTTTTCATCAATCTGATACTCACATCTTGATTATATTCCAAGAAGACATGAAAATTTAAATCTTTCCTCAAAATAGGATGAGCTGCCACACGACACAGGAACACTTCATGCATTGCCACTGTCTTCTTGAATATTGCCAAATATTCACTAGAAACAACATACAAAATTAAAGATAAAAAATGATCAACTACAATGTCATCTGCAATACATTTTTGGCAAATAATCTTTAGATTATTCTAAAAGCAAAATTACAAAATTATAATTCATGTAAATAAAGGTTTTAGCTAAACTATTAAATATATTAAAATCCAGCACTTAAAAAGACTGCATCTAGCTAATAATATTTATCATACCTAAGTGCTACTATCTTCAAGTTCTGTAAACTTCTTACTATCCAAACTGATGTTAAAGGTCACTACTGAGTTATCTGTTTTTAGCTCCAGAGAAATTATTTGATACAACCCTAATGATTCAATTCTATATAATTTCTGCTTTTAAACAACTTAGTGCAAAAACAATCAAAACTCAAAACTCCGCATATTTTTTTCAAATTATTCTCATTTAACGACTCAAACACACAAGAAACTCACCATAGAGAGACCAGGTTTTGCCATTACACCAAAGAAATGTGTTTTAAAATAGTTTAGCGCCATCAATGAATTCCAGAGACAGTAATACATGTCAGTTTGATGGGGGGAAAAAACACTCATGGAAAAGGCCCAGTATTCTTGCTGCAATTACGTGCAAGAAGGATAAATTTTACATACCAGCAAAGTAGCAGGATCAATGTTGGGAGAAGTTTGATCTTTGGGAGGGTAGTCATTCAGTGAAGACAAAAAAGAAGGATGCAGAGGATGGAGGTAGCAGTAGAATAAACCCAAGGCTCTCTGTTATCCAACCCCTAACCAGACCACAAAAGAATCATGATCAGGGCCACTGGAAAATCACAGATTCTTCAATATTAATGTGCCCTGCTAATTTCCAGTTGTTTTTACAAACTTTATGAATATATCTATTCGTCATCAGACTACTGCTTGCACCCAGCACTGACAGAATTCTTAAAATATCAGTCACTACTTTGCTATTTATCTTTTCAAAAGAATTCATTTAGTATTCTAAATAAATTACTAGCAGTGTGCTTACATGTTTTTAAACTTATGTGCAGAACAAGGGATTGAATCCAGGGTCTCATGCACACTAGGCAAGTGCTGTATCACTATGTACAGCCCCAGCTAAAAATATGCTTGAAAACTAAAACTAAGTGGAAGAGGAAAAGAGGAAATGTAAGAAGGGGAGAAATGACCAGAAAAAGAGATGGAGGTGACAAGAATGCAAGGAAAATTAAAAACCCGAAATTCAAATCTTTAATTAAAAAAAAGGAAAGACTGCATATTTTCAGTAAATAGGCTAATAATGAAATAAATCATCACAATTTTCCAAGGACTTAATATGCTTCTAGTACATATGAAACTAATATTTAATGAAAAATAAGCTTTATTGATTCTCTAGTTACTTTGCTCCTATTTCTTTCCCTTTTGACTAAAGCCACAGGCAGAAAAAGGACCAAGGCAAATTACACACGCGCGCACACACACATGCATGCACACATTCAAGCACACTTTGAAGAAAACATGCAAAGAATTGCTCAGTCCCTTCTATGAGTAGCAGAAGTTGAAAAAAGACAATTAGATGGGTAATGATGGTTTTGTAAATTATTAAAAATATTCTTTCTCTGTTTTAAAAGTCATGCTTCCCTTTTACTAGTAAACTCTTGGATAGTCTGCTTTCGATTTTCAGAGTCTATTTAAAACACTGAAGAATTTTACGATGGAGACAATTTTCTATAATTTTCCTGTAGGCTCTGATCATGATCATTAACACTATTTGTGTGACTACATTTTTCCAAAAGTCACTGTGATAAAATAACTGAAAGAACGGGGTATCAGAGCACACAAAAAGGCATTCAAATAAGCACAGTTAACAAAAGCAACAACAGAAAACATCACGTACGCTTCCAGTTCCTGTTTCATCTTTGTGAATTCTTCCTTTGTCATTGACCCTTCCCCTTCTCCAAGCTTCTGCAGCTTTTCTCTTGAAGCATCAAAATCAGGCCTTGGTGGTGCTGGAGGGATCTAGAACAAAACCAAATCACTAAATGGGAGCAAACACTTCATTTCTGACAGAACTGTACCACTACTAGCCTAAACTATTGTGCTGAGAAAGGTAAGTGTATCCTCAATGAGATGAGCACCAGAAACACTGAAATTCAGACTAGAGAACTTCACTAGTTCTAAGGACTAAGACCGCTGAGGTCCTTTATACCAAAGAAGAAAAACAGAGCATATCATTACTCTCTGATTTTAGAACAGTGGTCAAACTTTAATCTTCTGACTCCTATATGGCAATCTGTTCTTATATGCCCCAATCTGTTCTTATATGATGATAGATTAAACGAATGTGGGCAGCAAATATGCATGCTATTTTTCAAGAGTATGCAAAGGGTATGATTAAATACAACTGTATTTTTTTTAAATTAATGAACTTATAGTGCCTTATGTTTACATTATTTTTATTTATATATATATTTTTTGGTCTTTTTGAAACAAGGTCTTCACTATGCAGTTCAGGCTGGTCTTGAGCTCATTTTGTAACCCAGGCTGGTCTTGAACTTGAAATGATCCTCCTGTCTCAGCCTCCAGAGTGCTGAGATTACAGGCATGTGCCACCACACCTGGCTATGCCCACGTTTTTAAAAATTTAGTAAATACTAGAGCCTGCTGTGGTGCCACATGCCTGTAACCTCAGCACTTGAGGGCTGGGACAAGAGGATTGATCCCCGTAGACATAGTGAGTTCAAAGCCAGCCTGAACTACATAGCAATACTTTTTGTCACAAAAGAAAAAAAAAAAAAAAAAGCCCTGACTTTGAAAGATCCAGAAGCTGAGAGACTTTAAAAACAAGATAACAAGCTGGGCGTGGTGGCACACACCTGTAATTCCAGCACTAAGAAGGCTGAGGCAGGAGGATTGTTGCAAGTTTGAGACCAGCCTGGGCTACAAAGTGAGCTCAAGGCAAGGTTGAACTGCATAGTGAGACATCGTCTCAAAACAAAACGAAACAAAACAAAACAACAAAAAAAACCCAACAACAACAAAAAACAAGATAACAGAGCCTGGCATAGTGACGCACACTTGCAATTCCACAATTTGGGAGGCGGAGGCAAGAGGATCACCATGAGTTTGAAGCCAGCCTGGGCTACCTAGTCAGTTCAAGACCTTCCTGGACTATACGGCAAGACCCTGTCTCAAAAAACAAAAACCATTAAGACAGATTAATGACTAACTTCATTCTACTTATCCACAAACAGGGGATAAACTCTGATCTTAAATAAAAAGATTGAGTTGAAGGGAGGAGAATGGGACAAAAAAAAAAACAAGACATATCATGTACAGGTACAAATTCTCTATGGTGAATTATGCATACCTAAAATGTACCAATAAAATTAAAATAAAAAAATAAATAAGATCTCCAAAAGATACATTATTCAAGGGAACAGTGTAAGAAAAAATTATCTTAGGAAGAAAGTTCTACAAGTAAGCATTATTAAAGACAAAATGATGGAAAGCTACAGAGCGCAAGGGAGGTAAAAAGAAGAAAAGTAAATTTACAAGAAAAGCAAAGTACAAAGCTCAGTGGTAGTGTGTGCCTAGCATATGCAAGTTCCCCGGTACTACAGAATAACACATTAAATTAAAAACTTTAAAAAATTCTACAAGAAAAGGGTCACAACCAGGAAAGTAAGCATTAAGTACAATTCAGCAAACTGACTGAGCATCGCTCCACACCAGGCACGATGCTGAGGCCCCGGAACACAGCGGTACACAGTGCAGGTCTCAGCTCTGAGAATGCATCACCTACAGGGGAGGCAGTGGGGAAGGGCTGTCATGCAAGAAGGAAGCTGTCAGGGTGGAAGCAGAACGAGAAAAGAACGTGCCAAACTCTGAGCTGCAGAAAGGAAACAAATGACTGAAAAGGAGTGGTAGCCATGGGGATAGGGAGGGAACTGGCCCATGACAACCTCAGGGAAATCAAATAAAGTTACATGTCACAGATCTGAGTGCGGCCAACAGCTGAAGCAGAAAAACCTAACCATCCATTCTTGATTATCCCATCTTCAGGAGTCTTCCAACTCCTAAATTATCTACCCAAGGGTTCAAAATCAATATGGTTCGTAACATCCCTTTAGTCATTCCCTAAGACAAGTCTACTTCAGTTTTAACACCAAGAATTTAAATGGAAATAAGGAAGCTTAACCTATTTCCACAGCTTGACACTCAAGATAAAATGTAATAGCCCAATAATTTGTAACTGGCAATTTTACAAAATCACATCGGTTATTAAAAATGCTAAGACTGCAATGCATAAGAAGATATCCAGCCAGGCAAGGTGACGCACACCTGTAATCTCAGCATTTAGGAGGCTGAGGCAGGAGGATTACTGTGAGTTCAAGGCCAACCTGAATTACACAGCAAGACCTTGTGTCAAAAAAAACCCCCAAAACAAAATGAAACAAACAAACAAAGACATATCCAAAATGTCACTAAAAATGGATTTAAAGTGACATTCCAGGGCAACCCACTCAGGACTCCTCCTGTCCCTCAGGAGCCATTCCTATTCCCCAATAAATTTCCCTACTCTTAATGAATGAATGAATGAATAAAAATGACATCTCAATACTTACAATGTAACCTGCATAGTCTTCATTTTCAACGAAGGAATCATGAAGCCAGATAAATTCTTCATGTTGTCGAACAACAGAAAACTCATTTTGTTTAAAATTGGGCAATGAACTCTGCAAAGTTAGACTCATGAATAGAAGTCAAAATTACACTAACAAACATTTACATCTTAATTTTAATAAACTTTTTACATTTTAGTTTAAAAAGAAAATTAGTCTTACTTAAAAGACTATCAGTGACTTTAAACTTTAATAAGCGCTAGAAGTATAGTTTGATGGTAGAGCACTTGCCTAGACTGCTTTCCCTAGCATGCCCCAATTCAATCCCCAGAATGCAAAACAAACAAAACACCACAAAAAAACCTACAAAAAGCTGGACATAGTGGTGCACATCTGGAATTCCAAAACTTAGGAGGCTGAGGCAGGAGGATTGCCACAAATTCAAGGCCAACCTGGGCTACGTAGTGAGTTCAAGGCCAGACTGAACATAGCAAGACTGTCGCAAAAAAAAAAAAACAAAAAAACAAACAAACAAAAAAAAACCCTACCAAAACCCACAAAAAGTCAGGCATGATGATGTACAGCTGTAATTCCAGCCCTCGGGAGGCTGAGGCAAGAGAATCACTGTGAGTTCGAGGTCAGTCTGGGCTAAAAGTGAGTTATAGCTGAACTGCATAATGAGATCCTGTCTCAAAAGACCAAAAGACAAAACCAAACAAATCAAAACAACTTTAGTATGAAAATTCCAAGATATCTACACATACTTATCTTAAGATCTTTGGGGGAATAAGCTGACAGGTTCTTGTTATGTTGTACTGCTACCACTAGTGAAGCTCTCCTGTCAATATATATCAACTCAACTATTCCGACATAGAAAAAACAGATCTATAGTAACCAAACTGAAGGAACACAACAAAACTGAAAATCACATTGAAGATATTACTAAAAGCCTAGAGAAAAGTAAACTTGCATTATGTTTAGGTTCTATGATTAATTTTTATAATGTTTAGCTTTAAAAAGTACATTTCCCAGGCTGGGGATATAGCTCAGCAGCACAGCTCCTGCCTGGCAAGCACTGAATCATGAGTTTGATTCCCATTAACAAAACAAACAAACAAATAAACAATAAATAAAATTAAAAAGTACATTTCCCTATATATAACAAGATAGTTAAGCTAGTTACACTACTACTTTCTCTTAATTTATTGAAAAGGTTTGTGCTAATATTGTCTGTACAATTAAATGCTTACATCTTGTACTGAGTAACTAATTTAAAGACAACAATAAGCAAATGTTTCAATCATTGCTACCTACTATTATCTTATTTTGAAATTTTCTTTTTCTCTCTTTAAAATAAAATTAAGACAAGCGTGGTGGCGCACGCCTTTACTCGGGAGGCTGAAGCAGGCTGATCATTGTTGAGGCAGATGGATCGTTGTTGAGGCAGATGGATCGAGTTTGAGACAGGCCTGGGCTACAAAGTGAGTTCAAGGCCAGCCTGAAGTGCACAGTGAGACCCTGTCTCAAAAAATAGGGCCGGGGATTTAGTTCAGTGGCATAAGCGCCTGCTTGGCAGGCGTGAGGTTGTGAGTTTGATCCCCGGTACCAAAAAATAATAATAATAATAAAACTAAATTAAATTAAAACAAAACAAAATAAAAAGTGTATTTCCCAAAAACTTTTTAGGTCAAATAGCAAGAATTATAAACTAAAATATTCCTTTCTAATTATGTTCAGAACCTGAATTCCAATCAACATGTTATATACATATAAGTAACACCAGCACATTAATCAATGGCTAAGATAACACGGAGTTAATATCCCACATACCTTTGTATGAACAGTGAATTTTACTTTATCCCTCTCACTAAGAGCATCAGAAATGTCCACCTGCAGAGCAGCATCACTTTGAAGATCTACATTTACTGCTTTAAGCTAGAAAAAGAAAACAGGTATTATCTTAATGAAAATTCTCTGCTTTTATATAATTTCATTCTTTTTTCAGACAGTAATACAATACAAAAATAAGACAAACAATCTCAAGTCTAAGAGAACATTGAAAGGTCATTTTACCTACAAACATACTCAGGGACAGATGCTTTGGGTAATGCTATTATCATAACCAGTTTTCAACTGATACTATTAATGGAACTCTGCTTTGCATGAACCATGATCCACTATAATTTCACCCCACCCAAAAAAACCATTTTCCAGTAAGATGATCCCCAAATATCAAGTAGTCTCAATTCAAGGAAACGTGCTTACCTTTCAGAGCAAAAAATAATAAGAATATTCAACAATAATTTTACCTCTAATGCATGCATTTGTTTATGCATTTACTTACTTATTTATGTTTTTTGAGACAGGGCCTCACTGTGTAGTTTAAGCTGGCTTTAAACTCACATAGGCCAGGCTAGCCTCAAACTTGTAGTAATCTTCCTGCCTCAGCCTCTTGAGTGCTGGGATTACAGGCAATTGCCACCACACCAGGTTAATGTATATTTTGAAGAATATACAACGAAACAGTTAAATACATTTAAACAGATTACGTATATGTAAAGAATTGAAAAAAAACCTAGCATATACTAAATAATAAACATAAAACATTTAAAGAATTGGTTAAGTTCCCTGTTAAGCACTTTCATTTGTTTTCTACAGATGCAAGGACTTGTGTTTGTAGGCAAGTGGTCCACTACTCAGCTGCATTCTCAGTGCCCACATTTATGATTCTACTTATTATCCTTTTGTGTGTGTATATTGTACTGGCGATTGAACCCAGGTCCTCCGCACTGAGCTACAATCTCTGACTCTTTTTATGTTTCATATTTTTTAAAAAAAATTTTAACATTCACTTGATTTTTTATCACACATCACTTTCTTCCAATTCTAAAGTACTTTGGTTTTATTTATTTAAGGTTTTCTGAGACAGGGTCCCGCTATGTAGTCCAGGCTGGCCTCAAACTTACGGTGACCCTCCTGCCTCAGTCTCCCGAGCATTGGGACTGCAAGCGTGCACCTCTATGCCTTACATGTTTCTGAGACAGGGTCTTGCTAAATTACTCAGGCTGGGGATGACCTTTCCATCCTCCTACACCAGCTTCCCAAAGTGCTAGCATTACAGGTGTGTGCCATCAGATCTGGCTTAATTTTACTTACAAGTTTTATATCCCATCCTTATTTCTTAGTCTTTTTTGTTTGGTTGGTTTTTGAGACAGGGTCTCCCTATGTAGTTCAGGCTGGTCTTGAATTCACTACATAGCCAAGGCTGGCCTTGAATTCAAGATAATCCTCCTGCCTCAACCTCCTGAGTGCTGGATTACAGGAAAGCACCACCATGCTCTGCTTCTTACTCTTTTTAAACAATTCTAGCAAATTACAAAAGAGTCACACACGTTAAAAGGAAAAAAATAAAAGATGGAAAACATGGAAACAAAGCTTTCGTAAGTGGCAAAGGGAGGAGAGGTTGAAAGGAGGGTAGAGGAATCAGGAAAAAAAGAATCATGTTATATCACATACTCACAAATTCTCTATGATGAATGCGATCACTATGCATATCTAAAATGCACCAATAAAATTTGAGTGGAAAAAAAAAGCCAGCTGCAAAGGTATGAAATACTTATTTATTCATTTATTTATTTAATTTATTTTTTCTTTTGCAGCACCGGGGATTGAACTCACAACCTCACACCTGTCAGACAGGCACTTAGGTCACTGAGCCAAACTCCTGGCCCTGGTCTTTTGCGGCAGGGTTGCACTGTGTAGCTCAGGCCAGCCTCGCGCTCACATTGTAGCCCAAGTGGGCCTCGAACTCACAACGCTCCTCCTACCTCAGCCTCCCAAGTGCTGGGATTAAAGGCATGCGCCACCACAACCGGCTTGAAATATTTAGTCTAATTAACTAGCCTGCTTCAAAACTCAAGAAATCCAGGACTTGGTCATCTCAGCTAGTTATTAGTCTTTCAAACTTTAATTATGTAAACCAAAAAAAACACTACATGCAAAATTTTTCATACACAACAGAGTCTCTCATTCTACAGTTCAGGCTGGCTTTGAACTCACAATGTAGCCTAGGCTGGCCTCAAACTTGTGGTGATCCTCCTGCCTCTGCCCTCAAGTGCTGGGATTTTAAGCATGCACCACCATGCCAGGCCTCAATTATATATATATATATTTTTAAATGTATACAACAGCCAGGCACAGTGATACACACTTGTAACTCTAGCACTTGCAAGGGTGAGGCAGGAGGATCTTTAGGTTCAATACTCAAGGCAACACAGCAAGACTCCATTTCAAAAAAAAAACAAAAAAAGAGCATACAAAGTGTAGGAAATAACCAAACTGTGAAAAGCAATAGATTTTCTTTATGTATTTCTCTATTATTCCAATTCTCCACAATATGCATGGGGTTTTTTTGTTTTTGTTTTTAGGCAAGGTCTCAGTGTATAGTGCAGACTAGCCTCAAACTCACAGTACTCCTCCTCAGTTTCTTGAATGCTGAATTACAGGCATGCACCAATATACCTAGCACACGTCTTTTCAAAATGAGCGAAAGTCTTTTTTTTTTTTAAACAAAAATTTTGCAACATACTAAAGGGGCTGCTTTTCAAGTAACTTCTACACATTTCAATTTGTACAACTGATTTTTTTTCTTTGGAGACAGAGTCTTTCAATATAGTTCTGGTCAGGTGTGGTGGTACATGGCTGTAATCCTTGAACTCACTATGTA
Organism: Dasyprocta punctata; assembly: GCA_004363535.1. Classification (NCBI taxonomy): domain Eukaryota; kingdom Metazoa; phylum Chordata; class Mammalia; order Rodentia; family Dasyproctidae; genus Dasyprocta; species Dasyprocta punctata. The sequence goes on from RJWM01020817.1 coordinate 31,345, forward strand.
GCCTAGGCTGTCCTGGAACACAAGACAATTCTCTTGCCTCAGCCTCCGAAGTACTAGGATTATAGGGGTGAGCCAGCACGCCCAGTCCTACACAACTGACTCTTAAGTAAACATGGTTTTAAAAAATTAAACATTACTAAGCCAGGTATGGTACACATGCCTGTAATACTAACAATCAGGAGGCTGAGGCAGAAGGATTGTTGCAAATTCGAGACCAGCCTGGGTTACAAAGTGAGCTCAACACCAGCTTCAACTACATAAAGAAACCCTGTCTCCGCCGGGCGTGGTGGCGCACGCCTTTAATCCCAGCACTCGGGAGGCTGAGGTAGGCGGAGCGTTGTGAGTTCGAGGCCGGCTTGGGCTACAACGCAGCGCAAGGCCGGCCTGAGCTACATAGTGCGACCCTGCCTCAAAAAACCAGGGCTGGGAGTTTGGCTCAGTGGCTTAAGCGCCTGCCCTGGCAGGCGTGAGGCTGTGAGTTCAATCCCCGGTGCCGCAAAAAAAAAAAAAAAAAAAAAGAAACCCTGTCTCAAAAAGACAATAAATAAATAAATATTAGTGGTCAGGTGTGGTGAGTTCGAAGCCAGCCTGAACTACATAGGGAGACCCTGTCTCAAACAACCAAAATAAATAAATAAAAACCACTATTACTAAAATCTAGCTTTAGGAGCTGGGTGTGGTGGTGCATGCCTCTTAACCCTGCACTTGAGGAGGCAGAGGCAAGGAGATTCAGACTTTATGGGCAGCCTGGGCCAGACCCTTAAAAAAAAATATTTTAATCAACTGCATCTCAGATTTGATAAAATATATTATAAATACAATGTTAATTATATAAAATCTATGGACTTTTCAGGCAGATTTTCTTTGCTATTTAGAGGAAAATCAGTAATATTAGAGGATTTTATTAAGGGAAAGAATGCAAACAATCTGTAATTCCCCAACATCTAATTAACTTTCTACAACTAGCAAATTCAGTTTGTAGAAATTTCTAATTAGATTACATTTAGAGGTTTAATCTTTATCCAGGTCGGTAAACTTTACTAGGTACTTACTTTTGTCAGAGACTGACTAGGTTAAACATTCATATCACTGGTCAAGAGAAGGACCAGGACAGAGAATGTAAATTAAGCAATAAAACACAGCATTATTTAAAAAATAATTTAAAGACCCTGTCCTATTACACATAGGTTAACTGTTCACATATAATTAATTAGTAAAAAAAGACATTTATTAAAGTTACTAGCAGTGAGTTATATGTATACAATAGTGTATTGTATAAAGTAGTTTAAAAAATTTCTTAAAAGTAACTTCTCAAGCTGGGGATGTAGCTCAGCGGCACAAACAAGGTCTTGAGTTCAATTCCTGGTCCCCACCGCCCCCAAAAGTGACCTCTCTTGCTGGGCATGGTGGCACATGACTGAAATCTCTGCACTCAGCAGGCTGAGGCAGGAGGATCACCATGAGTTAGAGGCCAGTCTGAACTACACAGTAAGTCACTGTCCAAAGAGACAGAGACAGACAGACACAGACAGGGATAGAGAGAGGATTTCTTCTGCCAGAAAAACAAATGTTCAGAGATGGATGAGGAGAATGGAAGACAGTAGCTTTGATTATTGCAATAGCCTCCCACCTGTCTCTTGCTTCTGCCCTTGTCCATCATTAACCTGCCCCTTACAGAACCACTACAATGATCTCATTAAACTAGAAATCATTTCATTTCAAATGTTCTAATCATTTCTGTGCTCTAAATACAAAAAGTTCCCACCAGAAGAAAAGCCAAAGTCCTTGGAAGGGTATAAAACCTCCACCTGCCATCACCTCTGCATGATCTGTTACGTTCCAGGCTCACGGCAGCCCTGCCATTTGGCCTCCTTGCACGTATAAGCACGTGGCCACCTAAAGAGTTTCTGTATTTACTGTTTCCTCTACGTGAACTTCTTCCCCAATACCTACCTGCAGGGCTCACATCCTTTAAGTCTTCAGTCTTTCTCAGGAAGACTCAAAACATTGTTCCCATCCCGCCTTCACTTCTTTCATAGTTCTTACCATCTAATATGCTTTATTTTAAAATGTTTCTCCCTGACTAGAATTCAACTCCATAAGCACATAAATCCTTGTGTGATTCACAGCTGTATTTCTAAGGGTAGCGCTCAGAAAATATTCATCAGATAGGTGGGAAGAAAAAGAGAAGTATTAATCATCACTAGGCTATAAAACTTATCAGGTAATTACAGTGCAATCAATGAAAAGTCTTAGGAAATAGAAGTAAATTCTATTAAACTCATTATTTCAGGTCAAATTTCACACCTATTTAAGTACTAGCCTTGCTATGATTTTTACAGGAAGTCCTACAGTATTTTTATTTTGTTTTGAGATAGGTCTCACTATGTAGCCCAGGATGGCCTTGAACACACCTAGATCCTCTTTCCTCAGCTGCCACCTCATCCGATATTATTTCCATCACTAACATTTCATTTCTAATACTAATGCATGTCCTGTATAATAAGCAGTCAAAGCAACAGCTGACTACATGGACATTTTCTGGAAACTGACATTTGCAGCCAGATTTCCCCTCATGCCACACACCAGAAACAAGACACTAGGATGGCAGGACTTACCGTGTCTACCTATGTACTTCCTAGAAGTCAAAGTATTATCAATAGAACAAATGTAGACATTCGACTACAATACAGCAATAAACATTTATTCAATAAATTTTTTAGTACTTATATGCAAACAACTGTTCTAGGTAAACCTGTAATCCCTGCACTCAGTTGGCTGGAACATGAGAATCTTGAGTTTGAGGTCAGCTTGGGCTAAAGAACGAGTCCCAGGCCAGTGTGGACTACTTACAAAGAGCGCATCTCAAAACAAAACAAAGCAAAGCAAAAGCCTGCTTTCATTTTTTCTTTGCAGTGAGAAAGACAATCAACTTTACTTAAAATTAAGTGCTTCCTGTTTTCTGCCACTTTTACTACACCTATAATTGGACCTAACTGATAGCTTTAGTTCTCTGACTTTTCCAGTCCATCAGCACCCTCTCTGCTTCATTCCTTCTTTTCCCAGGCTCAGGATCAATTTAATCAATGTTTTTTGGCTTTACATTTGAGGTGCTGGGTGTGGCTACAAAAAGACACAACTGTCTGGACAGGTCCACTACAACACTTACAAACTGCATTAGGCCAGTGACGGCAAACCTTTTAGTTTTCAATGATACAAACAGCCCACTGAGGGGAAAGGTTCACCACCAACCGCTCTAGGCTCTCAGAAGTCCTCACGAAGGAGTCTGGAATAGGTCTGCTCAGCTCATATGATTGCCTGCAGCAACTGTTCCAAACTTTCTATCACCGTGCTACTCACTCTCCTGCCCCAGTATATCCTAGCAGAATAAATGCCAGCAGTGTCTCCCTCACTCACCAGCACACCTTTCCACAAGTAAATCTATGCACCTGCACAATCACACTTCAGAGGAAGCTGTGTCCTGGGGAGTGTGGGGCTGCCAGCCCCAGTCTTCAGTCACACACTGCTATCCCATGAGAATGAGAACTCGGTTCTCCTCTCTATGGGATTGTGTCCCACGAGCACCCTGACCATGCCCTCCTGGAGCTCTTGGGGGGGGTCTTCCTCCTTCTCCACCTCCCTCTCAGACCCATCAGGCACCCTTCTTCCTGGGCCCCGTGTTTCCCCTGGCTGCTACCAACTAATGTTGGTGATCTCAACCACTTTTTTTTTTTTTTGCAGTACCGGGGCTCGAACTCACAACCTTGTGCCTGCCCGCCAAACTCACGGCTCTCTCAATCACTCTTGACTAGTAACTCCTAAATTTGTACTTCTATTTCAGTGTTTTGTTTTGTTGTTTGAGACAAGGTCTCACTATGTAGCCTAGGCTGCCTCAAACTTGCAATGACCCTCCTGTCTCAGCCTCCCTTGCATTACAGGCATGCAGCACTATGCCCAGCTCTCATTCAGTCTTTTTGTTCAAAATTCCCAGTAAGAATTTCAAGTTCCCAACTAGATATATCTACCTGGATGTATCACTTAACTACACAACTACTTGAGTACCTTTAATGTGGCAAATACTATGCTAGTGCTAAGAAGAGGGCAGTGGAGAGACAATCCTCACCCTCACATATCAATTTACATTCTATGTTAGGAGGAAGAGGGTTAGACGCACTTTAACTTAACAGGCACTTTAACACTAACAGTGTGGAACTATGGTTTTATTTCACACTCTGGCCTTGCTACTTCTCATATTTCTCATAATCTTCTCCTCCTCTGCCCAGTCCCTGGACTTAAGTCACTATGCCCTATCAATTCTATCTTCAGTACACCTCTTTGCTGTGTCCTCTCCTTCATTCTCTCTTCTACTGTCTTAGTTCTACCTTTGTCATTTCTCATCTGGACTGCTCCAACTGCCTGTTAACTGACTTCTTTGCTTTCTGAAATGAAACATCAATCCACCCTCCACATCAGAGTGACCCACAATGCTATTTTCATCTGGGGATACACATTTCCTACTTTAAAATCCCTCAGCATGCCAGGTGTAGTGGCGCACACCTGTGACCCCAGCACTTGGGAGGCTGAGGCAGGATCACCGTGAGTTTGAGGCCAGCCTGAGTTACATAAGCAAAAGTAAGGCCAGCTGACTATAACGAGACCCTGTTACATAAAAAAAAATTTTCCCTCATCACTTCCCACTGCCTGGAGTCTTTATCATTCTATACTTTTATCTGTTTGAGCCACAGCTCCTTTGCAGCCTCTGTCCCTGAAAGAACAGGCTCTCCAGGCAGAACCAAGTCACCCATACCTCTCCCTTCGCTGGCAAGCCCTGCTTTCTCCTTCCAGGCAGTCTACAACATCCAAACTAACATTTAAGATCTCATTCTGAGCCGGGCGTGGTGGCACACACTTTTAATCCCAGCACTCAGGAGGCTGAGGTAGGAGGAGCGTTGTGAGTTCGAGGCTGGCCTGGGCTACAACGCAAGCGCAAGGCCGGCCTGAGCTACACAGTGTGACCCTTCCTCAAAAAACCAGGGCTGGGAGTTTGGCTCAGTGGCTTAAGCGCCTGCCCTGGCAGGCGCGAGGTTGTGAGTTCAATCCCCAGTACCACAAAA
>RJWM01020818.1:0-36463 GCA_004363535.1 Dasyprocta punctata
GGAGTTGTTTCTTCCTGTAAATAGTTGTGATAAATTTGTGTATAAATTATGTTTCTCAGGATCTTCACTTCGGGTATTTTTCTTCACATGGAATGACGAGGTCAGAGATGTGAGTCACTTAAACGTTTTTGGTACAGACTTCCAAAATGCCTTTCAGAAGGGTTGCGCTCATTTACATGTTCATTGAGCGCTGTGTGAGTGTATTGATTTTCTCTGGTTCTGGTCTGGTGAATGTTGTTTTTCATCTGTTCATTCAATCTGATGTGAGAAAAATGTTTTCTCATAGCCATTTTATTTTTAATGTGGATTATTAGACTAAATTTTTGTATTTGAAAATGATACTTATATTTAGAAAATGGCCCATTCCTCTTTTTCTGTTGGCATGTTCATATTTTTCCTGATTTGTAAGAGGTTTTTAAAAAATGTATTTAAAGAAGTTGAACCTGTTGGTATATGTTGCATTTTTAAAAATTTTTATTTATTTATTTATTTATTTATTACCAGGGATTGAGCTCACAACCTTGTGCCTGCCAGGCAAGCGCTTAGGTCACTGAGCTAAATCCCTGGCCCTATTTTTTGAGACAGGGTCTCACTATGTGGTTCAGGCTGCATTTTTTTTTCTTAATTTATCATTTTTAGTGCTTTTGTATTCTAAATTTTAGGCCCCCCCCACATTGAACACAGGGCCTTGCACAGGGCCAAGCAAGCACTCTACCGTGCGGCCCCACCTCCACTCCATATCTGTCCTCTTTTGTTTCTTCCTTTGATGACTTGCTGAGAAAGGCCAAGTTCCCCTTCCTCCACCCCTTTCATGTGGGCACTTAACCTTCTGTGACACCCCCACCCCAGGACTGAATCCAGGGCTTTTGCACTACCTCTGTGGCTCTTTCTTTTTTACTCTTAAATTTCAAGACAGGGTCTCACTAATTTGCTCAATTGCCCGCAAATTTGAGGTCTTGCCTTAGCCTTCCAGAGTGTGGGGACTATGGGCATGCTCCACCAAACCTAGATTTCTTTGAAGTTTTATAGTTTGCTTTTGATATCAAAATCATTAATCCATGTGGATTATGTTTTAGTGAATGCTATGAAGTAGGGATCTGAGCTGTAGATCGTTCTTAAAGGATTTTAGGAAATGATCGCTCCCTTTTCAGGATTTGGGGCAGTGCGTGGCTTTTGTTGGCCAGCTGCACAGCAGGACCTGAGCATGCAGTGACCAGCTCTCCACCAGAATCCATTTCTAGAAGTGGGCTTGGTGGGTGGTCAGAGGTATTGGTTCCTGTTTTGCAGGGTTGACCAAATAGGTCGGAAGTTTAGTAATGTGACAAGTTAAACTTTGAACCCAGATATCCTGAATCCGTGGTCCCTGCTCCTTGCCTTAGGATTCTGCTTTCTTGGCCTCGTGGTTTCCCAAGCATTTTTCTTCTGCTCTTTTGCCAAAGAGCCTTTAAAGGAGGACTTGCGAGCTTCTCAAGGTCAGCCCTTGCCTTACTCTACCCAGGTTTGGAGAGGGGCGGTGGCCAGCGGTCACTCAGTTCCTTGTGGCCTGTGTACTGGAAGCAAGGGCATCCTAGAGCTGGGAGAGACCTCTGTCACACAAAGCCCTTGTCTCCTGAGGCTCAGTGCAACCCAGCCTCTATCTACTGTGGGACCCATCTGGCTCCTCTGAGCAGGGAGCTAACAGGACTTTAAAGTAGATTAAGTCCCCTGCTCACAGACAGCGAGGAAGCTGTAGAGATGCATTTGAACCCAGGCATCTGACTGCAGTCCAGGCATATATCTGAGGCAGGGAGCTCATAGGAGCTATATGAAACAAGCAGGCAGGGTTACAAGAGGGGGAAAGTAGTGAGTTAATCAGAGCACACCAATATTCCCTGAGATAATAAGGAAGCAGGGGATACAGGGCCCTGGGGTGAGACTCCATAAGAGAGATGCGTCTTTTGTGGAGGGCTGGCTCTGCTGTTTGTGCCTGTGTTCCTTCCCTATAAGGCATTTTATTTCAGCCCTGAGACTGACCCACATGTGATTTCAACTTTGTGTGGCTAAGGCCACACCGTCATTAGGTGCTGCCTGCTTTGCTTGGTCTCTTGGCAGGTGGTCCCCGGGTCTTGGCACCTGCCTCTGGTGCAGGTGCAGTGTTCTCAGGCTTCAGCTTTCCTGCTGCTTTGGTCGTGAACTCCTTGTCCATGGCTGGGCTGGACTCGTCCTAGCGCATGGGATTGTCAGGAGGTGGAGCTGGTACTAAGTCGGCCGTGAAGATTAGCAGCTGCCTGGGCAGTGAGAGCTGGGCCTCTGCTTTCAGGAGGAATTTGTTATGCCCAGTGACTAGTGTTGGGCAGCACCAAGGAACTATCAGGATGTTAGTGTTTATTTTTAGCTTTGAAGTACTGTGTTAGTATGTATGAATGCTGCGTTGGCATATGTTTAATATCAGTCCCAGTAATTTATTAAAAAAGTGTTTAGGATGTATGAAATTAAAAAGACAAGAAATAAGTGGCTTAGATGTACCACTGTGTTTTGGCAGTGGGTCAGAATGCTGAGCAGGCTGTTCTGAAAATGTAGAAATTTTGTATCGTAATGGAGAACAGAGAAGAATCAAAGGAAGATTCTTATTCTTGATGAATGTGAAGAAATTGTTAAATTGTGCACTTCAACAATTTACAAAGTGGAATTATTGTAATTTTTTTTTCCAAAAATAATGTGCATGTAGACAAATGTGAGGGATTTCTGTAAAGGCGGGGAGAATATTTCAGGTGTTTTGATTTGTGATTGACAAACTGTCAGCAAGTTGTCAAAGGATGAGTGATACCTGTGCAGATGGAATCCAGCTTTGTTCTCTGTTCCTTTTTTATCCTCAAAATAGATTGGTAAAAAGGCTGTTGGTTACACAGAGCACAAACCTGTAACTCCAAATGAGTGCCAGACTACATTCTTCTCAAGGATGTTTCTAGTATTTTTTAGGTCGTTTCCATATAAATATACTGTATACAGGGTGAGCACTTTTAAAAAGCGATGACTTAGGCAAACCAACCACAGTTTGTTAAAGCTTTTCCCTGTTTTTATTTAAAAGTCATAGGGTTGTGGTTCTCAATGGTTTTGTCCACCTAGCTAAGTGAAATACCGACATGTCAGTGAGAATGAAGCAAAACCTCGGAAGTCTTGTCATTCATTGCTCTTATCTTTTTAAAAAGAGGAAAAGATAATACAAGACTCAGATTTTTGGAGTGGTTAGCGGGTCTGTTTTCACTTTAACTCTTTGGCTGCTTGGGTGCTGCTGCTGATAAGCTGCTTAGCTGAGCAGAGCACCATTGGCACAGGCCTGTAATCTCAGCACCCTGGCTAAGGCAGGAGGGTCGCAATTCCAGCCCCGCCTCGGCAGCTTAGGGACTTATTGAGACCCTATCTCAAAATAAACAGTAAAAAAAGGAAGGGTTGCAGATGTAGTACAGTGCCGAGGCCCTGGGTTCAATCCCCAGTAACACACGTGCATCCATGCACACACGCACGCACGCATGCACGATGCGTGCATGAAGAGCTGTTTTTACTGTTGCCACCTGTAGCTGATTGATGGAGTAACAACCACAGCTGTGTCTGCAGCTGAACTCTGCTCTGCTCCTGGCTTTTCTCAGCCCTGCAGCTCCGTGGAGTTTCCTGGGGTTGCTCAGGAGTTCCATCTGTTCTTGACTCTTTGCACTCTGTTCAGAAGCTGTTCCCCTGCCTTTTGGGGACTGCATTCTCTCCCTAAATATTATTATTCAGCCTCTTGGCTTTAATGACCAACCCTATGCCATTAGCGCTGACGTAGATATCTCCAACCCAGCCCCATCCCTCCCGTGGCAGCCACTTACTAACAGAGCCCTGAGGGCTTCTCACAGGCATCTAAATAGAATTTTTTTTTGCAGGGGAGGGTTGGACAGGCTCTTACTATGTTGTGCCCTTGAACTCAACTGTTGTTCAGGCTAGCTTTGAACTTGCAGCCAACGTCCTGCTTCTGCCTCCCAAATGCTGGGATTACAGGCTCGCTGCCACCATGCCTGGCTTGAATAGAACTTTTTGTGTTGCTTTAGAAAACTGTTGATCCTGAAGTCTGGCCAGGCCAACCAGTTGACAGAACCACAAACTATATCCCGCAGAAGCCAGAAACCTGCGAGTCATACTTAATTCTTCTCACCTTCCCTTGTACCAGACACTGCAGTTGGCTTCCTGCTAAAATCCATCCCACTCCTTTGTGGTGTGTAGCAGCCCACACAGACCAGTTATTTTTAATGCCGTCCTGTCCCCACAGTGACGGATTCGTGAATAGGCTTAGAGCCCCAGCGGAAGCCAGTGTGCACCTTGGTGGTTTGGGAGTGGGCATTTGACCTTGGGCTCCTATGAAATTGGAGTTCCGGAGTCTGTTTAGGTGGCGGAGGCAGAGACATTGTGTTTTCTCTCCCCATCGGCCTGTTGGAAAAGGGTCGTTGGAAAAGGGTCGTGGGGGAGCAGCACAGCCCTGGGTGCTTCTGGCTTTGACTCGCACCCCAGGGGAGCCTTCGGACGACAGCAACACCTGGAAGGCAGAGTGGATCGAGCACAGAGCCCCATGCAGGCCAGTGAGTTGTACGATCCATGCCTGCTGTCGGAATGACTGGTTGCGATCTTCTTGATTCTGCTGTCCAAATAGATCTCAGGCCTCTTGACGCTGTCTGCCTGGTCTTGAGTCTCATTGCAGTCCCATTGTCTCTTACCTGTTCCGGCCTCCTGTAGCGGGGGAGCTTTCTAAAATGTTACCAGCTCAGGCGTCCCTCTCCCATCCCTTTCATGGCTTCTCACTGCCTCAGGGTGATTTGCCAGACCCCAGCTCCTCCTGTGCCAGTCTGCAGGCAACCTCCAGCGAGGCAGATCTGAGCCACAGTGGCTTTCCTCCTCCCCTTCAGACCCCCGCTCCCTCCTGACCTGCGGCTCTATGCTGCATCTCACCATTCAGCTACTGGTGTCCGCCTCAATCACTCTACGTGGATTTTTCCCTTGGGTTTCCCTCACCACCCTACTTCAAATAATGGCCTGGGTTCACTGGTGCTAGTGCTTTTAGAGTGCTTTCTGCTCTTGACAGCACTTACACTGCCTGAAATTTATTATCAATATCAACTTTGAGCAAAGGCCCAGGGGAGTGAGTAGGGCTCCACCCTCATCTGGCCTTGGTAAACATTTGTCTTAAAGTAATACACCTTCCTGAGTGAGGTAGGCACCTTTTTTTTTTTCTTTTTTGGAGACAGGCTCTCACTCTGTAGTTCAGGCTGGCCTTGAACTCACTGTGTAACCCAGGCTGAGCTTGAATTCATGGCACTCATCCTGCCTCAGCCTACCAAGTGCTGGGATCATAGGCATGTGCCAGCACACCCAGCATAAGCTGTGCCTCTTTAAAACCTCGCACAACTCCCGGACCTCAAATAACAAGCATTCTGGTGCATTTAATTCTCTTTTATGTTTGTGTTTTGATATTGGGGGCTTCTAACTGAACTATAGTTTTTTCTTTTTATTTCGAGACAGGGCCTTGCTCAGATGCTAAGTTGCCCAGGCTGGGCTTAAACTTGCAATCCTCTTATTTCAGCCTCTCAAAGCGCTGTAATTAAATATATATGTATATACACACACACACACACACACACACATATATGCATATATATAACATGGTTGTCATGCACCAGTTGCTACTTTGCTCCTATTCACCTTCATCATTAGGGACTTAGATGAACTACTGATGACACTGAAAAAGCATGCAGGAGACACGGCTCTCAGATGCATATGTAAAAAGACAAGAAAACAAGCATTTAAAAATATTGGCATGCTAGGAAAGTGGGCTAAGTGTACAAATAAAAAATTAGATAGCAGTTAACACTAGATTTTACCTACCAGTGCAGGAGCCCCACTTAAGGGAGATGTAGTTTCACAGTAACATGCACATGCAAATGCTTAAGAACTTTAGTTGTCAAGAAAGAGTCACAGTCAGATGACAGAAATCCGTAGGGAGATTTTCAGTCGTGTTACTATGGGTATGGTCTGGCCCTGGCTAGCACTGGTCCAGTCCCATGATTAAAACGATCAGGAGATGCCAAAAGAGCAGGACCGTAAACGATGGGGTTAGAGTTAGCATTTACGCACTCAGATTTCACAGACTTGGGCTTAAATCACTTTTTGTTTATTAATGTTTGAATCATCCCATCTTTTGTCATTAGGAGTCCTTTGCTTCTTAGATAACTGTCTCATTTTCATGTTTCCTTGGCATTCTTAGTGATTATCAAAAAAAGAAAAAGTGTTTTGCTTTGCTGCTCTCATCATTTCTTTAACGGTTAGTGTGACAGTTTTGGGTTGAAAACACTGTCGATGGGATGTTCTTCATGGGAGAAATTAAACTTGTTTTAGTCTTATAAAAAACTTTATTGAGGTATAATTCATATACTATAAAATCCATCTTTCTTAACATTTTAATTTTATCGGCACATATTTGCAGTACATAGTGATTACATTCCTTGTGAGGAGTGGGTATGTATACCCTTCCTCTCCCCTCCCACTCCTTCCCTCCATCTCTGGTTCCCCTTCCCATTCGATTGGTGCTTGTTTCCATGATTACTGGTCAGGAACCAGGAATGTCCAAAAAGGGCAATAGAATATTACAGTGCAGGAAACAGCCCAGGGTGGTTGCCTGTCTATAAGGGAAGCAGGGGGATGAGACACTGAGGACATAATCTATCAAGTCCACCTTTCCTAGTTATCTTTGTAGTAAGCTGAGGTGGGTTAAAGACTGGTGGGAAACTTAACACCAGCTAAACTGAATCAGCGGTGCTGCGTGGGGGGCCCACCTGAGGGTGGTTACCAGCATAAAAGGCGAACTGGAGAACAGGTGAGTGTTGTTGGTTCTCAATGGTGATGTTGGTTCTACTGGAGGAGCTTGTCAAGCTTCTTTCCTGATACGAACTTGGCTGTTCTCGTTGTCAGAGGAAGACGAGACCGCATTGTTACTGAGAATGGCTATGGTTCACTTTTGAGGAGCTCTGGTCCTTACTTTAAGCATCATTTCCTGGCTCCAGAGGGGAAGATGTATGCTGTTCAATCCCCAGGAGAAGCTTGTCATGCTGGCTTCCTGATTCGAACTCAGCTGTTCTTGTCATCGTTGGAGCTCAGGACCTTGTTATCACTGAGAATGGCTGTGGTACTTTTTGGGGGAGCTCTGGTTCTAATTTTGAGTGTTGTTTCCTGGCCCCAGTGCAGAACCCTCAGCCTGCTGGCACAGATCCTTTATCCCACTGGCATAGACTTTTGAGCTTCTGCTGCTGACCTTGGGACCTTCCCAGTCCAGATTCATGAAATAGACTTGCATGAGTCATTGTCATGGGCTCTAGGGCTCCATTTGGATTCATGGGAGGTATTGTCATGGGCTCTAGTGGTTTCGGAGGTAGCATTAACGGGTTTAGGATAGAAAGATCTAGAGGCTGAGGGAGGAGCCACTGAGGGTGACCCCACAGTTTTCATTTGAAAATTCAGAGGAAAAGGTTATTATTTGCTAAGATGGGACCCGTAGTAGGAAGAGGAGAGTCGTGGAAGAGCTGGTGAATTTGGTGTGGGACACATGGAGAATCTCAGGTGTCCGTGGAGACATCTAGGAGGCACTTGGCTGTGTGAGTCTTCAGCTCGGGACAAGATGGTTGAGGACTGGGGTGTAGCTCGAGGCAGAGCACTTGCCTGGCCTGAACTTGGCACTGGGTTCGAGCCTCAGCAACACCCTCCCCACCACCAGGGTGGGGGGCAGTGAGAATGAATGAGATTACTCAGGAAAAGTGGGCAGTAGTTGAAAAGGAGAGCCGGGGACCAGTCTCTGAGGCATGCTTAAGTGAAGGGCAGGCTGAGGAAGAGAAGGCCAGCTGAAGGAAGGGCCATCAAAGGTGGCCTGACCAGAGAGGCAGGCAGGAAAGCAGGAGGGATGCTACCCAAAGGTGGAGGCTTCTGACAGAACCATCAGAAGCCGCAGAGACTGAGTGTGGCGAGGACTTCAGGTCCCAGTGGGCTTGGTGATGAGGTCATCGCTGGCCGAAAGTGTTCAGAGGAGGTGGGGTGGCTGCGGTCTGAGGAGTGGTGCACAGTCAGGGAGGGGACCGGGGCATTGACAGCTCTTCCTGAAGGTCAACCTGTGAAGTGGGGAAGAAGGAGCATTAGTTAGATGAGCTGTCAGAAGTCATTATTTTGTTTTGGGGAGCTGGGGATCCAACCCAGGGCTCACACAGGCAAGGCAAGGGCTCCGCCACTGAGCCACACCCCCAGCCTAGCCCAGAAGCAGGTTGATTTTTAACATAAATATTCTAAAGTTTTAGTGGGTGCAAAATGCAGTTAGCATCTGTAAATTAGTAAGATGTGGGGCAGGGCAAGTCTCACCTGCCTGAGCCCAACTGGCACAATGCCAAGGGCTTCCATCCCACCCTGGCCACAGGCTCTGGTCGTCACCATTTGTGTTGTCACTACAGAGTCTTGAGATTTGTCCAGGCAGGAGGGTGGGCCTTGATACCAGCTGAAGAGCTGAAAGAGGGCTTCAGAGGCTGCTGCCCAGGAAGCTTTTGTAAGGCCAAGGCGGGTGATGAAGAAATCTTGAGGGAACGGGGTGCACGCCGAACAGCAGGTGTTCACCTGGTCTCTCCCTAGCCAGAGCCTGTCCTTGGTGCCTCCAGTCCCCTGGCCCTCCCTCACTTTTTTCTCCGCCCGTTGAAGGCAGGCTTCGGTGCACTTCTGAGCCCCAGGTCGAGTTGGGTGGCGGTGGCCGAGGGGCCCTGGAAGGCTGAGTGTGAATTTTCCCCAGAGTGCCGCTGGCTCTTACTGGTATCCAGGACCGACATGTGCCAATGCCTAAGTGCTTCTGCCTTTCCCTAGAGGATCTGTGCTCCTCAGGAGGAGCCCCACACTTCCTTTTAGAGCAGCGCTCTCGTTTCCTGTTTACATCCGCATCACCACTCCCATAAATGCCTGAGCCACTGCTGCAGGATGGGCGGTGGTTGAGATGGAATCAGTAGCCCGCTCAGCCTCTGTACTGAGCCCTTGGGATTGAAAGGAAGAAAGGAGCCAGGGGTGCCTTGGGAGGACAGCCTCTCCCTGCTGCACTGTGCTGGTCCCAGAGCTGGGCCCTTCTGCCCAGTGTGCCTCAGGGAGGGTGGGAGCAATGGGCACCTGCCCAGCCCTGCTGCCAGGGCTGCTGCTGAGCGGGGTGTGCAGGGCACGTGCCAGGCCCGGGAGCTGGAAGCTGGAGTGGGTGTGTTACGCTCGTAGTGTAGTCGGGACCATTGGGCCCACAGTAGATCAAACAGAATTAGCACACTGTGCCGAGGGTGATGAGCTGCGAGCTGGCCCGGGCCCTGTCTCTGTGAGTGGCTGCTGCTGCCGCCTTGTGCAAGATCACCTGGATGCCTGCTTTCCCATCCCCGAGAGGAGGCGACCAATAGATGCTCAGCACCCCTGATTCATGTCTAGCACATGCTGCTTTTCTTCTGGACAGGAACTGAGTTCCAGGTCCCTGCCTCCATCCAGGCCCACTGCGGGAGCTGCTCCCAGCATGGCTGCTTCCCCAAGTGGAAGTCCTCTGCCGTTGGGCCTCCAAGGTCTCTTCATCTCCTCCCTTGGCCAGTACCTGGGGAGCTGGCAGACCTGCCCCTCCCTGGCTGCACTTCCCCCCTGGCAGGGACCTACCCTTGCTTCCTGTTGGGCTCTGTCTCAGCTGGGGGGCAGGTGGTGGTCTGTGGGGTCTGACCACGGAGTCCTCCAGGTACTGGCTCTGAAGATGTACACTCAGCGGGCTGGGTGGGACCCCAGGAAGGTGAAATCCCTCACTCCGAGGCAGGGAAAACTTAGGAAGTTCATCCCTCTCAGGCTTGCTCCCTTGGGCTCTTAGACATTTCTTACTTGCTCGCTGCTGTCACCCTAAAGTCTTGGTAATAACAGCAGCCAGCAGTGTCCTTACAGGAGGTCTCAGTGTCCTTCTACTTTGCACCTCAGGGAACCTCTCTTCCCTCTGGCTACAGGCTGCTGGGCTGCCTGCCCTTTCCAGTGAGGACCCAGCAGCCTTTGTGAGTCTCCTTGACAACAGGAAAGAGAAGTTAAAAATAACCTGTGCCGGGCTGCTGTGCATGAGCGAGTGCCCTCTGCCTGTGTGCAGGCCCAGTTCCTGTGGCTTCCAGATGTGCCTGGGAGGCAGCCCTGGGAGCTGAGCTGGGCCCAGGCACACATTTGGACCTCGAGGTTTAGGGGCAGAGTAGCTTTTGCTGTGCATTCTCACCTGGACACCCATGGTGGCGGTGGGGCAGTGAGTGAATGCCTGGTCTTTGTCCCTCCTAAAAGAGAGGGCGGTCCTGGACGGGTTGCTGTGTTTCAGAACCTCAGGGGAGGTGGGGTAGGACACAGCTCTGAGTAGAGTTGGGTTCTTTCTTCGGGCCCCTCCCATGAGGGGAGGATTCTGAAGTACACAGGCACTCGGGTCATTTGCCCAGAGCCAGCCAGCCCTGCTGGGAGACCATCTGTACCGACCCTTTACTGAAGCCGGCCAGCTCTGGGATCAGCTGTCGCTGCTCACACCTCTCTGTTAGGATCCCATCACCGGGCTGGGTCTGTGCTCACCACACCTTGGGATGCGCATCTCACTTCTTGCCTTCCACCCATCAGTCAGCATTTGCTGCAGGCCAGGTGTGGACGCATAGTGAGAGCAAGAGGTCGTGGTCCTGGCTGTAGGGAGCTTGTGGTCAGCGGGGAGACAATTTGAAGAGAGTTCCATCGTGGCCAATGCTGAGAGGGAGGAAGTGTGAGGTTAGGAGGACACGAGGCTGGGAAAATGTGTTAGTGAGCACGTAAGAAATATGCAAATTAGTAAAAAGGTAAAAGTGACCAGTTGTTTGACAGCCACTTCACGAAAGAAGATATTGAAATGGCTGATAATGTCGTGTTAGTCATCAGGGACATTCAGATTTAGTTCATTTTAAAAAATGTGACTGTTGGTGGGCATGGTGGCACATGCCTATAATCCCAGCATGTAGGAGACTGAGGGAGGAGGATTGCTGTGAGTTCGAGGCCAGCCTCAGCTGCATAGTGAGTTCAAGTTCAGCCAGAACTGTATTGGGAGACCCTGTCTCAAAACAAATAAACAAAATAATGTGACTGTTTCTGCGTTTATATACATATTTAACAAAATCTTCTAAGAGTGGTGGAACTTCAATTTGCTGCTCTTGTGGGGTCATGCTCTGGACTTTGGGGCACAGTGGCAGTAAATGATCCATGGGACCAGAGCCTGTGCGCTCGGCTCCCCTGAGAGTGCTCTTGGGTGCTGTGGCAGTGCTCAGAGCCCCCAGCATGTCACAGCAGAGCGGAGGCTGACCCTGAGCTGTCCCGGGGTTGGTGGAGAGGGCTGTAGGGTGGGCAGATCTTCCTGAGTGCTGATGGCCTAGTACTCGGATGCAAGCCTGAGATGCCTGCCCGCAGGAACCCAGTCACAGTCGCCTTTCTGCATTCTCTCTCCTCCTCACCCCTCACCCGGTGGGATGGAACGGCACGTGTGGCCTGCGTGGCACGCATGTGCACCTCTTCTCTTGTGGAGGTGGCCGCCTTGGCCCCTGTCAGCTCTGTGTCTGTTCTGTCATCTGACTGTGCCGGCCCTTTTTGGGGTCTTATCCCCCAGATCTCTCATGACAGGCATAGGCTCCCAATAACCTCCCTAGCGTTTTTGACCTTTTTGCCTTCTGTGTTTCCGCCATGTAGGAGTTGGAGTCAGAAGCGAAGGTTGACGGAGAGACTGCATCAGACAGTGAGAGCCGAGCTGACCTGGTCACCCCGCCCGCTCCTGTGGACAACACCCCAGAGGTCCTCAACAGGGCCCTCTCCAACTTGTCTTCACGGTAATTTGGCTTCATGATGCGCGTGCTTGTGGGACCTTGCTCTGTGGCCAAGTGCGTGGAAGGCTTAGGGTCTTGCGTGCACTGGTTCAAGGTTTAGTCCTCACTCCTCTGCAGGCGTCCACCGGGAGTGGTTCCTTAAGTTCTCCGGGAAGCACTGGGCAGCGTCTCGGCCTAAGTGACCCCAGGGGACAAACTCGGGCTCGGAGCAGCTGGTCCTTCTCACGCCTGCCGTGTGATGAGACCCTGAGTGTCCTGCCAGCCGGCCCTCTGGGAGGCTGTGTTGTGCAGGGGGAAAGGGCAGGGAGTGCGAAGCAGACCCCTGTTCAGATTCCAGCCTCACCATTTGCTAGAGGTGTGACCCGTGCCTCCGTATCCTCAGTGAAGTTGTACAGATATTATGTGAATGAAAACCTATTTAAAATGACAAATTTTGAAAGCCAGACGTGTTGCGGGTCAAACAAGTTCATATGTGCCAAGTCCTTAAACATACTGTGGTGGCTGTTGTTGCCTTCGCCTAACATATTATCATGGTCACTGTGAAGATGCGGCAGCTCAGTGTGGACTCGCACTGTGGGAAAGTGCTCCTGGTCTCCTGTTCAGACACGCGCAGCCAGGGGAACCCTCCCAGTCAGGGGGAAGCAGAGGGTGCTCCATCTCCCTGGCTTGTGGTTTTCCCTGGGGCTGTATTTCTTTAGGGGCGGAGCAGCTGCTGAGTTTGGTGTGGGGGATGTCTTGGTGCTGGGGTCCTCCTCCTTTCAGTCTGCCAGGGTGCCTCTGTCCCAGGGAGGCGGGGCTCTGGGAAGGACTTTGGTCTGGGCCTGCAGGCTCTGGAGGAGCCTGGTCCCTTGACTCTGCTTCCAGGTCTGCTTCGTTTTCTAGGTTGCTAACTGTTTTTTCGCCTTTCTGCGCTTTCGCAGATGGAAGAACTGGTGGGTGAGAGGCATCCTGACTTTGGCCATGATCACATTTTTCTTCATCATCATTTACCTGGGACCAATGGTTCTAATGATGATCGTAAGTCCCGTCTGCCTGCCGGTTTCCTTTTGCCGTGGGTATTGGGTGTGGGGGCTTGTGTCCCCTCTGGACATAGCTGCCTTAGGCCAGCTGTGACTTCTCATCTCTCAGTAACCAACTAAGGTAGGCCAGTTGTTTGTGGTGAAGGAGGTCTCTTGGTTTTTAAAATTGAATTTGGTATTCCAGATGTTTAATTAAGCTGTGACCCTGCCTGTGTCTTTGTTGACTCCTGGTTTTGTGTCACATTCCCTGGGGTCTCACTCATGGGTTTAGAGCTTCCGTTGGGAAGTCACTGTCCACAGAGCTGCCCTGGATCTTCCCATGGTCAGGGCCCGGGCCAGGCCACCGCAGCTGACTGCTGAGCAGAGTAGTTGGGCCTTTCACATATTTCTATCCAGAGTCTCAAGGGGGAAGGATGGTGCGTGCGTGTAATCCCAGCACTCTGGGAGGGTGAGGCAGGGAGGATCCCAAGTTCAAGCCCAGTCTGGGCAACTTGGGAAAACCTTTAAAATTTTAAAATAATTTAGAAAGGGTTGGGATATAGGTCAGTGTGAAGACCCTGGGTTCAGTCCCCAGTAAAA
This sequence comes from Dasyprocta punctata, assembly GCA_004363535.1. NCBI lineage: Eukaryota > Metazoa > Chordata > Mammalia > Rodentia > Dasyproctidae > Dasyprocta > Dasyprocta punctata. The sequence continues at coordinate 13,490 of RJWM01020818.1, forward strand.
AAAGAAGGGGGTTGTTGGTTGATTCTTGGGAGGTTCTAGGGTAAGAAGTTAATAGGAATATAGGGCTGTGTGTTTTGTTGTGAGAAATTGGATCTGATCTCTGTGACATTCAGGACTCCATTGCCATGGGGATGGTATGAAAGAGAAAAAAGGCGGAGGAGAGCACAACCTCAGAGTAGCACTGACATTTTTCTTACATATAATGGTTTTTCTTAAAGGCTCATGATCTGATTGGTTTCTGGTTCCAAAGATCATGAGAAGACCGCTCTGATTCCTCCATGTCTTGCAGGTAATGTGTGTCCAGATTAAGTGTTTCCATGAGATCATCACTATCGGCTACAACGTCTACCACTCATATGACCTGCCCTGGTTCAGGACCCTCAGCTGGTAAGCTGCCTGGCTGCCTGTCATGGTGCGTGTTCTGTGGCAGGAATTTGCAGGGGTGTGGGCAGAGGTGCAGTGGCTGCACAGACTTGCATGGTGCTCTGAGCAGGCCAGACCGTGTGGCTGCCTTTGAGGAGTCTTCAGTACTTACTAAGAGGCAGCAGGGATCTTCTGCAGAAGAACACAGAGGGGCTGCATCTGTGAGCAGTGAGCCTTGGTACTTGGAATCTGGAGACTTGCAGGGTAAGGGTGGTGTTTGACCCTGCCTGCCTTCTAGATCTGTAGGTTTTGCATGCTGTATTGCCCCAGCATCCTGCTAGAGTTGTCTGAGGTTGTCAGGTTTTGGTGCTGGGGTTTTTGTCTGTAGAATGTGGTTTCCTCATTGCTGAAACACCTGGTTGAAATTCAGCCATTGTTTTTAGACTGTGGTGTTGGAGCCCTAGTTGCTTGGAGGTGCCCTGGGTGCCCATGTGGGTAGGATGAGACTAAAAGCACAGATGTGGGTTCCTCCAGAGAAACTCTGCTTTCTCCTTTCCCTCAAAAAGGACTTAGCTGCCTTAAAGCAAAAACAAGTGAAGACCCCTGACTCCGATGAGCTCTGAGATCCATTCCTGACCTGTTTCGTAGGCCACACTCTTTTCAGATGGTGACATTTTTGCAGATCACTGCACAGTGCCGAGGAGACTTGGGGCAACAGAGACCCTCCCACTGCACTGTGCTCGACACAGGGACTGGCTTGTGACTTAGCAGGCTGGACAGTGACAGGCTCAGACTTCGGCCAGGCTCCTTTCCCACAGTGCTTCCCATCACCCGATTGTGCAGGGTGCCTCCCAGCTCCAGGTGGAGCAGGTCTCTCTTGTGGCTGCTCTGTAGCAGGACAGCTGTGTTATAAATTTCATTAACGCTTAGGAGGCCTGACCCCTGGCTATGGTCATTGTCCAAAACAACTTTTCTCCCACATGATAAAATAAACCCAATATGGGAATTCTTAAACTTCATAATTTATAGAAATGGGAATGAGAAGTTTTCTATTCTCTTCCTTGCCTTGGGATTCGCGTTGAGGGTCTGGGGTCTGCACGGCCCTGTGCTTGGAAGCATCCTGCAGGCTTCTGCCCTTGCAAGACTGCAGCAGAGAGGATTGAAACAGGTGCAGAGTAACGTGGTGAAAGGTCCCTGGCACAGCCAGCCTTCTGAAAGGGCAGCGTCCTGCTGTAGAAAGAAATGTAGGGTGGTAGAGTGTGTGTTAGGTCCTGGAAAATTCTATGGAGAAAATGGTGTTTGAGTGATGAGTGGGACAAAAAAGATGAGTGGAGAGGGTGTTTCAGGCCAGCCGGAGGCAGGAGTCAGCAGACGGGAGGCAGAGCCGGGGTGGACCTGGGATGGGGGAGCAGCGCACTGTGGGGAGAGTGGACGCTGGACGCGGGCCTGAGGATGAAGGCACATGGGGCGTGTTTGGGCGGCCCTCAGGTTAGGTGTGGGACAGCATTAAAAGGGTGAAAACTGAGTGCCAAGTGTGTGACAGGAAGTGTGAAAGAAAGCTACACAGCTTTCTGGGTGGACTTCTACACACGGGGTCTGCCCGGAGCAGGGAGACAGGGTCCCTTGCACGTTGCCCTGGGCTCTTGAGGTGGGGGTGGCCTCTGCTCTCTGTCCTGTCCTCCAGGTGGTGTGGTGGCCTCGCTTAGAGGAAAGCCTGTGTGCTTCCCCAACTCTGCCCTGTCTCCACCTCCAGGTACTTTCTGCTGTGTGTAAACTATTTCTTCTATGGTGAGACGGTGACAGATTACTTCTTCACCCTGGTCCAGAGAGAAGAGCCTTTGCGGATTCTCAGTAAATACCACCGGTTCATTTCCTTCACCCTCTATCTAACAGGTGTGCACTGAATTCCTCTACATTTCTCCTGTCTGTATTGCTTTTGTTTGTTGAATAGGAGTTGGGGAATTTTGCTTGTTTGTTTCTTGAGATGGAGTCTTGCTATGTAGTTCAGGCTATCCTTAAACTCACTACGTAGCCCAGGCTGGTTTCCAACTCATAGCGATCCACCTGCTTCAGCCTCCTGAGGGCTTGGATTGCATCAGGGAGAGTTGGGGAATTTCTTGGGTAAAGTTTTGTGATGTTAATTCTGACCGTGCAGGCACTGAGCTGGCAGCTTTTGTTTTATGTTGAGCTGTAGCAGCTACTCACCCTCTCCCCACCTTTTTTTTTTTGCAGTATTGGGGACTGAATCCAGGGTTAATCATGCTGAGCTACATCCCCAGCCCTCCTTTATTTTTTATTTTGAGATAGGGTCTCACTAAGTTGCTAAATTGCCTCAGCTGGACTCAAATTTGTGATCCTCCTGCCTCAGCCTTCCAGAGTACTGGGATTACAGGTGTGGAGACTAGCCATCTGTCCCCCAGTCCTTGAGTTCCTGCCACCCCAGGAGGACAGCAGAGCATGATCCAGTCCTGACTCTGATTGGCAAAGACTACAGTGTGACCAGAGAAAAATAATCCTGATGGAGTCATTTTAGGAGGCAGCTTTGGGAGACACTACAGAAGGGTGGACTTTTTACTGGATTTGGATTTGAAAAGACTGTGACCTCAGGGGAAGAGGAACTTAATCTTTCTGAGTCTCAGTTAGCTCTTCTGTGATCTAGAGCTGAAACCAGCAGGACTATTGTGATAGTTTTTCTGTCTGATTGCTTATCTGGATAACTAGCTTTTCTCCTCTGGGCATTGAATTGTGCACTGGGTAATTGCTGCCAAGTTGTGAGTGAAAGAATTGAAGGAAAGGAGTAGCAGAAAGATGAGATGCAGAGTGTGATTCACTCCCCCTCTCTCCTGCCTCACACTAGGATTCTGCATGTTTGTACTGAGCCTGGTCAAGAAGCATTATCGACTGCAGTTCTACATGGTAAGGAAAGTGTGTGTGTAGGTGCGTGTGTGGGATTTTGGTTGATGTGGAGGTCTGCAGCTTGGCAGCGGCCTGTTCTGTGTGCACCTCGAAACTAGAGCAGGAAGCAAGAGCGCCCATGTAGGTTGCAGCCCTGCCTCCCTCCAGACCCAGTCTCTGCCACCCCTCTCTCCCTGAGCAGTCTCCACTAGGGGCTGCAGGTGGCTCCAGTGAGTGGGTTGCGGCTTGAGGCATTGCCCGCAGACCGTTGTCTGGCTGATCAGCTGGTGTTGCCCATTCCCTGCCCAGCTTGTGACCATCGCTCCGCTAAGAAAATAAAGAGTACCCAGGCTTCAGAGCACAGAGGGACTCAGGAGTGGGCTGTGCCATCCCTGCTTTTGAGGGATTCTTACCGGGGAGAACACAGGTCACTGCTCCTGGAGTCACGTCCTGTACTTCTTACCTCCGATAGTGGGGCACAGCAGCAAATGTTTTTCCTATGTCTCAGCACCTTTCTGTTTATTGTTGATTATCTGAAGTTAACACTGAGGTAAACTTGATAGGTAGAGTTTATTTTTCTCCCTTTGCAGTTTGGCTGGACCCATGTAACGCTACTGATTGTTGTAACCCAGTCACATCTCGTTATCCACAACCTGTTTGAAGGGATGATCTGGTGAGTGGCGGCTGGGGACGACTTTCCCTTTTCCTATGTGGGTGTTTCTGGTGCGCAGGTAGGTGGAGAGCCTCGCTTTATCTCCGGAACTTTAAGCCTGTGGTGTCACCTGCAGGCTGGGTACCACACAGGTGGCTGCTTTGGTAGGTCCAGGTGGGTCTTGAGAACCTGAATTTCTAGTACATTCCCGGTGGTGCTGGTGCCGCTGGCCAGGCCCCACGTGCTGAGAATCTCCAGTCAGTAACAGGGCAGCTGATGGCAAGAGATGCGAAACCTTGAAGACACGAGCCTGATTTCCTAGCAGTTATAAACTACTAGAAGTCAAAAAGGAGCAAACTTGAGTAGGTCAGTAGCCCTAGAAGAGCTTTAAAAATTGTGTGACTTTCACACCTGGAAAAAGAAACAGGACCAACTGGTTAACAGCTAAGTGCTATCTAAACCTTAAACCAAAACTGATAAGGAGGAAAACTGACTTCTTTTATGGTTACAGATAAACCGTTCTAAATAAAATATCAGCAAATAGAATCTAGCAATGTGCCGAGAGCACTACACTGTTATTGAGTAGAGTTTGTTTCAGCAATGCATGGTTTCGGCAGGACACTGTCAGCATTGATAGACATCAGCAGGCTGATGAAAAAGCTGGATAACGATAGTGGAAAGGTGAAGGCACCTCCTGGTGTAATTACAGGAAGGAACGAAGTATTGTGGGTCACATTCCAGATCGCCTGTCTCAGATCTGAGCTAGGTTATAGTAACATTCACCTCCTAGAGAGTCAGCTGGTAAATATGCCTAGGGATTAGCTCTAACGCCTTAGGCATTACACATTTAAAACATTTATGATGGCCTGGGGAGACACCAATTCCTTCCCTTTCTTTCAAATGTTTTGTTGGTATTTCATTTGCTCTTCCTCCTCCCTCTTCCTTCCCCTTTCCGCAGGCAAGCACTCAGCCACGGGGCCACATCTCAGCCCATGCTGGGTATTTCTTAAAAGTGCCACATGCTAGCTGGGGATTTATCTAGCTGGGGCTTTAGCTCAGTGATGTAAGCGCCCTGGCAGGCGCGAGGTTGAGTTCGATCCCCAGTACCAAAAAAAAAAAAAAAAAAGTGCCACATGCTAAGTCCTCAAATTCAGGGCCAAGCACAGCCTTGGTTTTACGGTGACTAGTGTTAAAATCTCTAAGGGAGACTTTGCCACAGTTAGGGAGCAGAGGCTCCCCTAGAAGCCTTGATGAAGCAAGAGATGTGGGGTGAGTAGAGGGTACTGATGGTCTAAATCCCTCCCTCCAACAGGAAGTCAGGAAATACTGCCTGTAGTTGCTGGAAGTCAAGAGTTATGTATATCGTGTTAATTATACTAAGAGAACTTCTAAAGTGCTGGGGACTGAGGAGAGGAGGGAGGGTACCGCCTCTTCCTGGTGGAAACGACAGGGCCAACGGGGAGGGGACACAGTGTGGCTGTGCCTGTCAGACTGTTGTGTCTGGGACAGGCTTAAGGAAAGGTGGGTTACACCAGTGAAAAGAGTAATAAACAGTGAAAAAAGTTAGTTTTGAAATAGATATAAAATATATTATTTAGCAATGTGTAGGTAACTAGTAGAAAGGAAATGAGAAATGATTAGAAGTGGTAGGCTTGGGGAAAGAAGGAAAACTTAGTTTTTTTCTGCCTTTTATAGTTTACATTCATATTATCATGTGCATATATTATTTTATGACGAAAAAGGAACACATGGCATTTATGGGACCGTCCCTCTGCTCACTTAGTAATCACTTAGCAGACACCTAAGTGCCTGCTGTGTGTTAGGGGCTCAGGTCAGCTTCTTTGTGTGTTTTCTTTTTAACTTACTCCTCACTGGGTTCCAAGTATGCTGTGGCTTATTCGGTACGGGAATTTATGAGAGGCCTTGTTTGGTGAACTTCTGAGGCTCTGTCTTTACAGGAGAGTTGACCACATTTGATTTACTTCCTAGGTTCATTGTCCCCATTTCCTGTGTGATCTGCAATGACATCATGGCCTATATGTTTGGCTTTTTCTTTGGCCGGACACCACTCATCAAGGTGAGTAAGTTACCCTCACAGGAAGTGTCATTGTGGGGCAGTGCTTTCTGCATGAATAGCTGAGTGTGGCAGACAGAGAAGAAATCCAGCTGGTGTGCGCTGTGGAGATGTTTTCATGTCGTCTTGGAGACAGACTGGTAGTAAATTAATTACAGAGAAAAGCCATAGGGAAACACCTATAACTACAGGTAATCTTCTTAAAAAAGAAAAAAAATCTAAGTGGCCATGGTGGCACAAGCCCATAATCCCAGATACTTGAGAGGTTGAGGCAGGAGGATTCCAAGTTCAAGGCCAACCTGGGAACCTTGTCAAGACCCTGTCTCAACAAAAAATAAAAAGAGCTTGGAATGTAGCTCAGTGTAGAGCACACCTGGGTTCAGTCTTCAGTAAGGGGGAAGAAAGTATGTTTATAGGCTGTATGCCGTATGCACACTTCGGGGTTTTGATCTGGATTTGGGTGTTGTCATTAAATTAGAATATAGTTTTATAATAAAAATACTGTGATCAATTGAAAGAGAAAGGAAACTGAAGGGTATAAGGTAGGGAATAAGCACACCACGTTTGGGGAATGTGCAAGGTGAGGCTAATAGGATGGGGTTTTATGATACTGATATCTTTCACAAGTAACCATCGTTTCCAAAAGCCAGAGGGCTGAAGCACCCTTGGCTGAGAACATGCTCTCTGTCCACAGCTCTCTCCGAAGAAGACCTGGGAAGGCTTCATCGGGGGCTTCTTTGCTACTGTGGTGTTTGGCCTTCTGGTAGGTGGTGGCCCCCAGGTGGGTGGGGGAGCGGACAGAGGGCTCACACCACCATCGAAGGCCCGCGTGTCCCCAGACCAGGGAATCTGTCCTGCCCAGTAGTGACCTTGTGCCAGAGAGGGGCATGAGTGTAGCGAGCAGCACTGGCTGGCCTTCATCTACCGGTTCTCAGGCAGGTCTTGACAGCTGAGGAGCGGGGCCGTGTGCAGCTGGTATGCACCCTTGGTGTGCGCCCTTGGGTGTAAACAAGGCAGCACCAGCAGACACAGTGTCTGCAGGGCAGGGTGAGTGGCGCCTGAGAATAAGGGGTGAGGTGAGAGGCACTGCTCCGAGCTGGATTTCCTTCCCGGAGGCGCCATCTTCCAGCCCCTCGGAGTCCACCAGTCCGTCTCCTGGCTCTCAGACTGGGCCCCCTTGCCCAGTGTGGTCTGCCTGTCCCTTAGCACTGCCCCTGGCTTTGCTACGGTGCAGCCTTCTTCCTCCTGCCTGGCCGCCTCTTGCTGTGCCGCTTCCTCCCCATGATGCCCTGCACCGAGCTCAGAGAGCCTGAGTAGGGTGCACCAGACCCCCGAGATGGAAGAGGCCCCTCAGAGTTCTCTGCCCACGTTCCCTCAGCTCTGTCCTGGGCTTTTTCAGGGCCTGTTTGTGCATTGGGCACATTTGTATGAGATTCCAGTAGGCCACGAACTTGCCTCTTTCACTTAGAAAATTCAGATAAAATACACATGGTGCAGCATGAGCCTGTGGCTTAGCGCATGGCTCACAGCGAGCAAGGTGCTAGGGACCAGGAGGAGTGAGGCCACCCGAAGCCGGCCATCCGGGCTGTGTGGCCGCAGTGTTCTCCTCGCCTGCCTCTGCTCTTTGCCCTCAGCTGTCCTACGTGATGTCGGGGTACAGATGCTTCGTCTGTCCTGTGGAGTACAACAACGACACCAACAGCTTCACCGTGGACTGCGAGCCCTCAGACCTGTTTCGCCTGCAGGAGTACAACATTCCTGGGGTGATCCAGTCGGTTGTTGGCTGGGTACGTGGCACTTACACGGGGAACAGGGACAGCAAAGAGGAGATCCTCCAGCACTACTTGGTCACCAACAGCATCAGCCCCAGGGTGAAGTGGAGTGGTTCAAGTCGGGTCAGGTTGAGGGCCGGAGGCGACCTTTGCCCCCCGCTTCACATCATGTGGACCTGTGGTTCTCAAAATGTGTTTCGTGAGATGCCTTTAGACGGGTCTGTGAAGTCCCAGCTGTTTTCCTAGTAGTACTGTGACCTTCTGTGCTGTTTCCCCTGCTGACATTTGCTGTGATGGTGCAAAAGCAGCAGCAGCACCTCCTGGACCAGCGGCTGCGCACTTTCATGCCACGTCCTCCTGTGCAGACATCCCAGCTGCTCTTCACACTGTCTCAGAGATAGTGACAACACTGATTTTATTACATCCTGACCCTTACATACATGACATTTAATCCCCTGTGTACTGAAACAGAAAACGTGTGTAAACGTTCCTTCTCAATGCTGAAGTACAGTTTGTGTAGTTGAATTGTGAGCTTAAGTAATTGTGTCTTGTTTTGTTTTTTTCCCTAAGAACATAATTTTTATTTGAAAAGAATTGACTGGTTTTTCAGACTTTTTTTTTTTTTGGAAAAGGCACTTTTTTTTGGAAAAGAACGAAACAAGCCTATCACTTTAAGGGAAATGACTGACAGCAGTTGTTACCAGTAATACAGGTTCCAAGTGAAGATTAGAATTTTGGAAAGTGTGAACCTGCCACTGTGAGCTTGACAGCTTCCTAATCCTTAAAGGCTTGCCTGAGGAGCTCTGTGGTAATTTGAGCAGGTGACATTATATGATGAACTATGTTTATATTTGGGAGATTTGCATAACTTGGTGAATAGATATTTTAAAAATATCAGTGCATAGTATTCCACAGGATCTATTCAAAGTGCAAGATAAATCGATGGATTTTAATGTGGGAGAGCACAGAAAGCTCATTGGTAGGATTTCAGCTTTCGCCTGACTTGCAACTCTTAATAAACAATAACCTGTCTGTTGCTGGTGTAGTGTCAAATAAGAATACCTATGATTGGGCTGGGGATACAGTTCAGTGTCACCGTGCCACTGGTTTCAATCAATATGGAACAGTATCTATGATTTTTGAGATTATTATTAAAATGCTCTTCCTTTTGATACTATTTCTGTATAAGGCTGGATTTTCTTCATACACTTCACCAAAACAACCTATTGCACAGGTGGAGTGCACAGTACCTTTTCGTGTTCTGTTAGGTCAGGTGTTAGATTTAAAAGACTGGGGAAGAAATATACTGTTCTCACTGATTTTAAAAAGCACATGTAATTGGTTTGATCTAGACTTATTTCTGTTGACTTGGAATATGCTGGACTCGTGCACACCTTGACCTGACTTTCACTTGCTCTTCCAGAAGACAATTCGGATGTACCCCTTCCAGATTCACAGCATTGCCCTCTCCACCTTTGCCTCGCTCATCGGCCCCTTTGGAGGCTTCTTCGCAAGTGGCTTCAAGCGAGCCTTTAAAATCAAGGTAGGGAAGCCATCTCTGCTCCCCCGTCTTGCTCCTTTCTGCCCATCATCTGGGCCCCCCCCCCCCCGTCACCTACACCCTATTGGCCACTGTCCTCACTTTTCCAGGCTATGCTCCCTGACTGTTCATTTTAGTGAACTCTTGACCCATGTGCTAGATTTTGATGTGTTAGACCAAAGTATGTCATTTCTAAGAAAATTCAGTAGTTGGGTTTCACTTTATTAATATTCATTTCTTCAAAAGAATATTTTGTAATTTATTAAGAATGTGTCCTGAGTTGGGCATGGAGGTTTATGTCTGTATTCCCAGCACTCAGGAGGTTGAGACAGGAGAATAACTGAGTTTGAGGCTAGCCTGGGCTACATAGTAAGTTTAAGGCTACTCTGAACTACATTGTGAGACCTTGTCTCAAAAAAACAAAAAAAAAAAAAAAAAAAAGAAAAAGAAAAAGAGCATGTCGCGTTGTAGCCTGTGATTCAGCCCTTCTTCCTGCTGCCCTTTGCTGTCCGGCACAGGAGCTGGCTGTGGGGTGGGACCTCTGGGCTGGGATTTGGTTGTTGGCTGAGCCAGGGCTCACCCTTCCTTCCTGGGCCTCTAACAGGACTTTGCCAATACCATTCCTGGCCACGGAGGCATCATGGATCGCTTTGACTGCCAGTACTTGATGGCCACCTTCGTCAATGTGTACATCGCCAGCTTTATCAGGTATGGTGCCTTTCCGCCTTGACCAAACTGGTGGGTTTTCAAGGTATGGTGCAGCTCTGAAATTTTGACTCCATACAACTTTCAACAAAAAGCATCTCAGACATGAACACGATTCTCAGTTGTTGCTGGCCGTGGGTTTTCTGAGGCCCTCGGCCCAACTGCATTAGCAGAGAATCCAGAGGTCAAAGCGGCCTTTTGGGGGATCCGGCCCTGGGAGCAGCAGGGGCTGCTCAGAGCCACGTCTTCGACTCTGTTGCAGGGGCCCTAACCCGAGCAAACTGATTCAGCAGTTCCTGACCTTGCGGCCAGATCAGCAGCTCCACATCTTCAACACGCTCAAGTCTCACCTGATGGACAAGGGCATCCTGACAGCCGCGGCGGCGGACGAGTAGGGGCCGCCGGGGCGGGGCGCAGGGGCAGGACTGAGGACGGGGCAGGTCTCCAAGGCAAGCCCGGCTGCTGTGACTGAGTGACGAGCTTCAACTCCCTGGCTTTTCTTTTCTTTTTCTTTTTTTTTTTCTGGGGGGGGTAGTGTTTTTTACTTGTGGGTTTTAAAAGGAATTTGTATATACAGTCTATGGTTTGAGTTGTGAGCAATCGCTAGCTCTGAGTTGGAGAGAAGTCACGGGGGTTTACATTTGAAGTTTCTAAACAGCTGAAGGGTTGAGCAAGCTGGAGGACAGTGTTGCCCAGCCCAGGATGTCTGCTGAGGGTTCCAGCCCCGTCCACGGACTGTTTCTGGGCCCAGGTGGTGGACGTTGATCTGTACCCGACCAATGCCGGGGTTCTCCCACCTGGGCCGGGCGTGCACAGCTCCCCAGGGGCTTCTCAAGCAGCCCTCCCTGGGAGCCACAGAGGGCAACTTCCTGTCGGTCGGGAGGGAGCGGGGGAGGGATGTAGCGTTGAGTCCACACCGGCCGCCTGCAGGGGGCGCGTGAGCTGTGCTGCAGTCCGGATTCACCTTACATCATCACAGATGGAAAGGTTTCGGGTTTTATTTTTTCAGAAAGCACGAGAAGTTATTTATAATAATCTGGAGAAAAATACCGCACTGTAATGTTTCCAGTGTATGCAGTAGAGTGCACTGTAACCAAGCCCCTTCCCACAATGTAGGCTACAGTTTCTCCTAGTGGGCTGTCCGGCCAGCTGCGGCTTTTCAGGGATGAGGTCCTGGGCGTTTGTGCTGTAGACTTGCTGCTGCTGAATGGAGGGCGGACGGAGGACCCCGCAGGCAGGGAGCTTTTGGTTCACGTGGCCTTCGCCGAATGCCCACATAGCTGCTGTGTTGTGTATCCATTACTCTTGAGGTGAGTGTGTGTGTGTTCTAAAAGTCACTTCTTTCTTACAGTGATTTTACTATACCATGACTTGTTTGCTGGAAACCACAAAGTTCTGCTTAAACCTATGGCAAACCTAACCTGATAGAGGCTTGATTATCCTGAAGATAAAATGTATACTTTTTATATCATGTGACCAGTTTAAATGTAATGTGTGTTTTATTGGGGGACCTTTTCTGGTGGTTGTTCGTGTAAACTGTGATTTACTTTTCCCCGCCTGGTTGTAGGGGTGAGATTGGCCTTGGGAAGACAGATCAGCTCTCGGTCAGGTCAGCCCAGCGAGCGACCAAGCACAGGAGGGAGAACTCGGGGCCTGGGGTTCCAGATCATTCCACGCCCTGCTCATTTTCATTGCCAATGAGAGCGTAACTCCGCAGACCCTCGACAGGTGCCGTTTTGTGGTGTTTGTTTTTAAATTGGCCACACTGCCTCCCTGAAACCTCACAGCCCGGATGGCCTTAGGGTTTACAGGGGGCAGAGCCCCTGTCACTGTGCAGGCCGCCCCGTGAGTGTGGGAGTGAAGCAGCGTCTCTCTACACTCGTACTTCCATTCCAGCCTCGGGGCTTTTCGTTTTCACACCCAAGGCCATGTAAGTGTTGTGCTGGGGGTTTCAGTTGCCGGGTGTGGCCCTGGGCGGGAAGCCTCCCTCTGAGTCCTTGCACTCTGGGCTGTCTTCTAGCCGTGCCGTCCCGTGATTCCACCAGAGTCTCCTGTGGATACTAAGTCACGTCCCAGGCAAGCACCCAGAAGGACGTGCTCCCAGGCCTTGTCCAAGACGACTCACATCTTACATCTTGAGCAGTGATGAGGAGCGAGGCTGTAGTTTTCTGTCTGGAATGAATTTGATCCAGGAGGGCGCCTCATTTGTCTCCCATCACCCTGTTGTGTGGTTCTTGAAGGCAGGGGCTTGGGGAGGCCCGGCAGCTGGCCGCCTTCCCTCTGAAGCTGGGCGCTCCCTGGAGCCGCCAGCAGGAGACCCGAGGGGCAGTGTGGGCCGTTTCTGTCTGTTTTCTTGATTTCCTGGAGTGCAGAATTTCCCAGTCAAGTAGCCAGGAAAGCAGTGCCACCTTGTGTCTGGACAGCAGCGTTTCTCCCACTTACAGAGCAGTTCCAGGGACTACTCCAGGCGCCTGTGCAGATCTTAATGACATGCCTAACTTGCTGTAGACCCATTGGTTTTTATTTTTTTATTTTTCGTTGGAAATAAAATGTGACCAAAATCCTGCCCGCCCTTGTCATGCATCCAGTGTTTGTGACTTCCATGCCTAGCTTGATGTTTCCCACTTGCTGATGTATTCGTGTAAGTCTGGTGTAGAGATCTCTGTTTTGTTTTCCGGTTTGTATCGCATGCATCCTCAGTGGCCTCTGAGGTACCTCAGGGGAGGGCGTCCCTGGGGCGGTGAGGGGAGCCAGACTCACCCCAAGGGACAAGGACCTGGCGGTCCCCAGCCCCACTGATATCTGAAATGCTGCAGTGTTTCTTCGGCCACGCTCAGGAGGCCTGACCTGAGCCAGGCTGGAGTTCCAGTCGCTGGTAGCTTGTAACTGGCCAAATAAGGAGCTGATGATTCAGGAAGCCCTAGGACCTGCCTGTGGGAACAGGAGCTGGTGTCCCCTGGTAAGTTCTGCTCGGGACTGCACACAGCGGGAGGAGCCACCTCTTAACTGCCTGTGTCACCTGCATATTTGTGTTTCACTCCTGAAGGTGAAACCCTGGCAGGCAGCTGGGACTTCTGCATGTTTATTATTTCTTGCCTCATTTTGTATTCTTTTATATATCCTGGCTGGAGGCTCACTGTCAGCAGCCTGGGCGGGCCCAGCCAGCCCTGCTGTGGCCAGCACCGAGGGCCCTCTCACAAGGGCTGGCCAGCAACGGCCATGCTCCTTAGGAAGCTGGCCCAGCGTGGATCTCCAGGGGGGCTTTTCATCACTTTCCTGAGCGTGGCTGAAACCCCTCTTAGTACTGTCCTGGGCACTGTTGTATTTGGCCTCGGGCCACCATTCTCGGACACTGCTTCTGTGGGGTAAAATAGAAATGTGTACTCGTGTAACACCTGTGGAGTAATTTCACTTAGAGCCAGGTCAGGGTGGGGAGGAAAGGCCGAGGGAGGGTGTAAGGGCGACTGTCGCAGATGCGCCACCAGGCAGCGAGCGGGGGTGGACTCTGATTGGAACACAGCTCCTGAGAAGCGGGGCTGATCCTTGAGCACAGCCTCATATTCTCCCTTATCTTGCTCAAAACAAACTTCCTTCTTCCTTTGTCACTGTTCCCAGCTTGCAGTTTTTAAAGAGATTGATAGCCCCCACTTCCTGACTCAGTTTCCCTCTGTAAGGGCCCTCCCACATAGGGTGCTGGGTTTGGATCAAATGGTGATGATGGACCCTTATTTAAGGGCTCTCCTAGGCCCACCTCCCCTTGGCCCTGGGCTCCCCTCACCCACGCCCCTCAGCAGCGTCTGGGCTGCTGTTCTCACCTGAATGTGGCCCACCTTTCTGTGCCCTCGGGCCTCCCCTTGCTGGTTGGCCTTACCTGGGCTGCTGTTCTCACCTGGTTGGACAAAACTTGCACCTGTTTGCCTGGGGACCATGCTTCCCAAGGCCAGGACCTCCTGCTTTGAGGGCAGTTTGGGGAGGTGACTTGGATGCAGTGTCGAGTTAGGATGTGTGGGCGGTTTATGAGAATGGAGGGGCCAAGTGTACGAAGACTAGCAGCTCACATCCATTGGCTATTTGAAGCCCCTGTCCCCTCTTCTCCCCTTGTTCACCAGATGCCCATCTGCAGGCTCCTTCTCTTTATTCTCAAGCCACTGAAACACCAGGAGTGTATCTATTAATGGTTGCAGTGATACACTGCTTAATATGTGCCAACCGCAGTGCTAAGGGTTTGTATCCATTATCCCCTCTAATCCAGAAACCCTTGGATGAGATGGTGTTGTCCTCATTTTACAGATGAGGAAACAAGGTCTGCCCTGGAGGCTGAGAGCAGCGGCTAAGACGGACTTCAGGCTTAGTCAGCCCCAGGCGTGAGGCTCCTGGCCGCCTCCTCCTGCCTAGCTGAGTCCAAGGATGGTTGTAAGGATTTAATGAGACAATGCATGAAAATGTCTAGCACAGTGCCTGACACGTAGTAAGTGCACAACAAATGATTGTTATTCTTGGTGAGCTCAGCTGGTCGTTGACCCACACTGGTATAACGCTAGAAAATGAGTTCCCAGCCACCATACTGCCGCACCCTGCGCACAGCTTGGTGTTCGAGGGCCACATCATCCTTTTTGAGAGAAGCAGCGTAAATATAGCACTGTGGCACGTTGGTGCCTCACACAGTGTTAGGGAAAACGATGGGAGAGTGCAGAGTCTATGGTTAGTGGGTGTGGCCCGCCCCAGTGCAGTGCCCACTTCCTGTGCGCCTGGTCTGCCCCCACCCCCACCTTGTTGTTTCTATTTCCTGGGGCGACAGTGCTCTGTGGGCTGTGAGGGCCTGTAACTTGCTCTGGGCCCCGCTTCCCCTGCCACACTTTGTGCACGCAGCTCAGGAGCCTGCGGTGCCTTGAGGGGGTGGACAGTTTCGGGGGGCTTCTAGAGAAGAGGGGAAAACGGAACCTGCTCTGAAGCAGATCACTGGAGTCTCTGTGCACTTCTTGTCCCTAGCCTGGGGTCTTCTGTTCTTTCTTTTTTTCTTTCTTGAAAGTAGTGACAAGATGTGAGGACAGGTGAGATAGGGCGTTTCTGCTGGGTTCTAGGTGAGCATAGAGTCAAAGCAGTCTGTGAGAGGAAAGGACAGGCTGTAGCCAGAGTGAAAAATGTTTGTCTTGGTTTTCTGACTGGAAACGAGATTGGGAAGGGCGCATTGGGAGGACTCTACGTTGGAGGAATGGCGTTGGCTAACGGGACCCACAGGATTGTTAAGGCGATGGAGTATCAGTAAAAGACCTACTGGCTTGACTGTGAATTGTTTCCTAGGCGTTCATGGAACCCAAAGACCCACTGTTGGAGCCCAGGTCATCACCTCTCCCCTAGAGCTCCTTACTGAGTAATGACGGGAGTCAGAGAAGGGCGGCAGAGGTTTTTAGGAAGCCCTGCAGCAGGGACAGTGTTCTCTGGCATCGGGACCTTGCCTGCATAGAGCGTGCAAGAGGGCTGGCACCTGGCGCCTGCCCCCATGAAGCTGCTCGCTGGCTCCTGTACTGCTGTGCTGGCTTTTCTCACAGGAGCATCAGTATAGAAAGGGGTTCCGTGTGTTTGCTGGCAGGCACCGGGTGCGCACGCGGTTGTGTGACAGTGTCCTCTGGGTGTCACCGGTGAACTGCTTCTGCCTTGTCACGGGCTGGGTGTGTGGTGTTGGTTACAGAGGGGAGCAGCTGAGCAGACACCAGGGCCAGTGAGCCCGAGGGGCTTGGAGGTAAGAGAACAGTGAGGGGCTGAGAGGCAGAGACTTGTGGTCTGCTGAGGGATTCTGAGGAGCGATGGGGGCAGTGGCAGGAGGGACAGGGCAGGGGACAGTCCAGGAGTCCCTCACTGCGTTCAGACCACCCGAAGCCAGCCGAGTGTCTTGTGGGCGTGGGGATGAGGAAATGGCTCAGGAAATGCATCCAAGCAGGTTGGGAGCTCATGGATTACCTTCCGGAGTGGATGCTGATGCCAAATTTAATTTTTATTAAATTTCCTTCCAAATCAGGAGGGACAGTCAAAGCTGGGGAGACAGGATGGAGCACACCCCCTTATTTGGAGGGAGAGGTGGGGATTCCGTTTCTCACGCAGATTGCCTAGGTGCCGATACACGGTTTTCCTGTCCTCAGACCTGTGGGTCCTTTGGGTTTCCCCAGATCGGCGCGTGCTCCTGTGCTCTGCTGCGCCGTTTACCCAGCTTGGTGTTTTTAAATCAGTGTTTTTGCCACAGCTGACCTTTCCTGTGCACCTCTGATCAATGTGGAACAGTACACATAGCCTCTTTTTCAATGCAGTGTGAGAACATGATATACTGTACATTGGAAAGTATTTACCTATTTATATACCCGAATGTTCCTACTACACAAATAAACATATATTGAATTCTAGATCGTGTGTGGTTTGTGGTGGGGGGAGTGCATTTTGAAGGCTGTCCTGACCTGGAGGTCACCACTGTGGAGCCCGTGTTACCTCCCCAGGTGCTGCCTCCCCAGACACCTCTGCCCTCCGCCTTCAGCGCAGCTGCCTGGCGTGCCCCGAGTCCTTGGTGTCGCTGCTCAGCCCGCGTCCTCCCGGTGCTTCCCCGCCCGCTCGCTAGGTGGCGGCATTCAGTCTGGGCCCCTGTCCCCGCCGCAGTGGCTCCCCGGTGTTCTCGTCTGCTCCGAGGGCTGGGTCGCCACGCCCCCTTCCGCCCGGCTCAGTCCCTGCCTGTGTCCTGCCCGGCCCGGACCACGGTGCCCCAGTGCCCCTTGCGGAGGACTTGGCAAGATTAAGCCCGTGCCTTTTTCTGCACCTGCCCCCCATCTATTCTGCCGCACATGCGGGGGCTCGGAGTGAGCTCAGCAGCCCGCAGCTGCCCGCTCCGCTTGCTGAGCAGCCTTCAGAGTGGCCCTGACTGCTGGCCGCGAGGGCCCGGCGCTTTCCCCCTACCAGCATCTGTGTGGCAGCGTCCGCGGGCTCCCTGCGGCGCAGCCGCCTCTACTGGTCCATTCCTCCCCCGACAGCTGGGTGAGCTGCCCCAGTGCGGGACCCTTCGGTGCCCTGGGTAAACGTTTAGACGTCTCCCTGAGGTTTCTGGTGCTCGCTTCTCGGCCTGTATACCCAGTAGGTACGGGTTCTGCACTGCCCACGAGCTGGCCAGCACCGGGCGCGCCCCTCAGCCCTGTCACATCAGGCACGGTGCTCGTCCCGCTTTGTTCAGGCGAGCTGTCTCCTGGCCTTTGCGTGTGCCATTTTGTTTGACGTCCTTCTCTATCTCTAGTAGCCCGCCTAACTCCTGCAAACCTTACAGTTCTCATCATCACCAGCCCCTCCTCAGGGAGCCCCTGGGTGCCTCTGGCGGGGTGCTTCCTGCCTGAGGATGCTGCGGGTCAGTGCGCTCAAGTCTGAATTCCTAGGGGTAGGTGGCCAGCCAGGCCAGGGCTAATGCCTTAGGCCTCCTTGGACAGGGACGTCTGCTAGAGGGAGCCAGCACAGGGTCTTCTGGAACGAATTCCTTGCCCACACTCAAGAGGCAAAACACACTGCGTTTATTCACTTTCCTAAACCCAACAAAACCAGATTGCAAACCACCAGTTTCCAGCGCTGATGAGAAACTGGACAGCAGTCATTTTTCTTGGCTCTGTCACTTACTTTTGTACTGGGCTCGTGGGATGCTAGAGAAGTAGGGGTTACGAAGTCTGCAGTCCTGCTGAAGGTTGGTTCTTTGGTCCAGGCTTGGAAGAGCCACGTGTCCACTGTGAGGCGGCCCGTGCAGTGGCGTAGGTGCTCACATCGGGCACCCTTCCACCTCAGGGACCCTGAACACAGCCTTGAGGATCCCATGCATTCAACAAACACTTGGGAAAGTGCTGCTCTGTCCAGGCCTTGGCCCGACAGTGAGGTGCAGTTACCCATCAAGTCCCTGTCCTCATGGAGCTCATTTTAGGAGGGGACAACAAATGTGTGAAAAAGGTAGTGTGCGGTGGAGAAAAATGTAGCCAGGAGAGGGAAACAGCCAGTGCTGATGGAGAGAGTTTAACCCTCCCTCCCTCCCTTCCTCCTTCCTGTCTTCTTCCCTTCATTTTTTTCTGGCACTGGTGATACAACACAGGTCTTCACATTGAGCTACATCCCAGCCCCCTTTTTTATTTTGCGACAGTGTCTCACTAAGTTACAGGCTGGGCTTGAATTTGTGATCTTCCTGCCTCAGCCTCCTAGAGTGCTGGTATTACAGGTGCATGATACCACACCTGGCTGAGGTTTTAATTCTAAATAGGGTGGAGCGCATCACTGCTAGAGTAGCTGTGGGCAGGTGCACGCACCTGTGGGCTGAGGAGGGAGCCTCACAGATGCCCACACAAGGGCGTTCTATGCAGACGCACAGCCAGTCTCCAGGAGGTTCCAGTGTGTGGCAGTGGCCGAGAAACAGTGGTTAAAACTCCCTCCATGAGTCCAGCGCCTGGCAGTCCCTGTCCCTCCCCGCCCCCAGCTGGTTCACGCACTGCTGGAGCAGACCTTGAGATGACCTTTCCGGTGACAGGAAGTTCTGTTCCATGGCGCCAGGCTTTAGAGCAGCGATCCGCAAACTTTTGGCACCAGGGATGATTTTGCGGAGGGCAGTGTTTCCATGAGCTGTGGGCTGGCTTTCTTTGCGGGATTAGCTTCTCATAATGAGGCAGTGACCTACATTCCTTGCGTGCACGGTTCCCAGTAGCTTCACGCTGGCAGCAGAAGCTAAGGCGCTGCTGGGAACGTGAGTGATGGGGAGCGGCTGTGCCAGCAGGTACAGCTTTGCGCCAGCCACTGCTCACCTCCTGCTGTGTGGCCCGGTTCCTTGGTCCCTGGTGCCAAGGATGGGTGCTTGGTGACCGCTGGTGCAGAGTGATCTGTGCCTCTCAGTACCTCTGCCCAGTTCCCATCCTCTTTCCTTGCATCCCATAGACAGGATCTGAGTCGTCTTTGTGTGGCAGATGTCTGTGATGTCCCGCCTTTGCCCCCCCTTCCCACACCCCCTTTCCCATCTTACGTCTTCACTCTCAACGACAGAGGTGCAATTATTTTGTTTTGATGTAGTTTCAGACTTACAGAATTGTAAGAATAGTATAAAGAATTCTCTACATACCTGTCTCGAATTCTTCAAATGTTAAACTTTTACCATAATTGTAAACGCGTATGCTCTCTCGCATGTCCTCTCTCCACACACTGTGTTTCTGGATTCTCCGCAAGTTAAAGACAGGATGCCACTTTGCTGTTTTGTAATCCTACTAAAATATCACCAGTTTTCCCCATAGCGACCTCCAAAACAAAAAATAACATGTATACTTTGATGCGATTTAAGGGGCTCTCTGGTGTGCGTGTGTGCGTGAGTGTGTGTGTGTGTGTGTGTGTGTGTGTGTGGCTGGGTGATTTACTGGGGACTGAACTCAGGGCTTTCCCACTGAGCTACATCTCCAGCCCTTCGTAAAACTTTTTTGGGACAGGATCTCACTAAGTTGCCCAGCTCAAGCTTGTGATGCTCTGGCTTCAGCCTCCCAGGGCGCTGTGATTACAGGCCTGGCGCCATTCCTGCCTTTGGTGGCGCTGAGATCAAGGACCCTCCCCCCTCCATCCTCCTGTGCGGGTCCCGCCCCTCTCCAGCCCTGAAATTGGCCTGGCCTCTGTTAACCGTGGGCCCAGCTGAGCGCTGCAGTGCGGGCCTGAGCCCCGCAGAGGGCGGTAGAGGGTCAGCAGTGAGGTCGGCTTTGGTGTGGGCTGTGTCTGGGATGTCGGGGGCGTCCCGGCCCGCGCTCCCTAGCCTTGTGACCGGCTGGGGAGGCATCGCGGGGCCGGGAGGGAATGAGCGATCGGGGGCGCCCAGGCCGACCGGAGCCACAGCAGCGTCCATCTCCCCACCGGTGCCGGAGACCCTAACACATCCGCGAAGAACCCCCTTCCCTGTCTCTGGAGGTGACAAAAGTTGCTCCCAGGCCGCGTGGTCACTGCGCAGACTGAGTAGGGTGGTGCTGTGAGCAGCACTAGCTTCTGGCATGCGGTAAGTTTTTACCCATACTAACGGGGACCACTTTAGTGTCCTTCCGCTGCCCCTTTTTTTCTTTTGGTTTAACCCTCAGGATGGGCCTGGGGTGGGTGGGGTTAGGACCTCCTGCCCCCCCCCCCCCCCTTTTTTTTTTTGGTACCAGGGATCGAACTCACAATCTGGCGCCTGCCAGGCAGGCGCTTAAGCCACTGAGCTAAATCCCCGGCCCTATTTTTTGAGACAGGGTCTCACTATGCAGTTCAGGCTGGCCTTGAACTCACTTTGTAGCCCAGGCTGGTCTGGAACTCACAACGATCCTCTTGCCTCAGCCTCCCGAATGAAGACCTCCTGCCCTTGAACGTGGCTGTCCTTCAGGAGGCTGCTGGCGCCAATCCCTCCGCGGCCACTCCTCGGCCACTCCTCGGCCTGGCGGAATTATTTTTATCTGAGCGACGGGGTTTCCATTTGTCTGTTTTCTACTACTGCAAACACCAGAGCACGGGGGAGATTGTGGCTGTCGGCAATCAGGATGACTCCCAGCCAACTCGAGGGCGTTCCTAAGGCTGGGATGGTCTGAATGTGGATAAAGAGAGCAACTGCACTTGATTGAAACATAGCACTTGTGTTAACACGTGAATTTATAATGATACAGAAGTGCCAATGACCATCTCTGGAGGCTGCTGCTAAACTGAATCTAATTTGTTTTTTGGTACCAGGAATCTAACTCAGAACCTCAGGCTTGCCAGGCAGGCGCTGTGCTACTGAGCTACATCCCCCGCCCCCAAATCTGTTTTTTCAACTAGCAAACAAAAGGTGAGAGCCAGGTACTTATCCTGCTTTTTCTAAATGAACTGAGCCCCGGGTACTAAAAACCTGTTCATAGGGATGAGTCAGCCATCTACGCAGCAATTTTACAACCGTTAAGTAAAGTGGCCGAATGGAGAGCAGGGAACTAGACCTTCATGGGTTGTCGCTTGGTGGAGGCAAAGGTGGTATGGGAAGAGGTAGTCTTTTGGGTCAGTGTGCTGGATTAACTGGCTATCCATGTGGAGAAGAATTGCCTCATAGCACAACCCTGCCCCTAGTTCGCTCCAGATGGGCGTGGTCTGCTTGTGAAGGTAAAGCCATAGCGCTGTCAGAAAACACACAATGCTGCCCCTGTGAAGAAGTGCAGGCTGGCACACAGCGTGGGCAGTTTAACAACTTAGTGGGACCTGCTGTCAAAAATAAAAAAAGCCTGTGAATGGAGCTCAGGGCGAGGGCTCTGGAGTCAATCAGTGGTACCACAACCAACGAACAGAACAAATAAAAGCAATGGCTCAAAGAAGAAATCACAGGGAAATTATAAAATACTTAGAGATGAGTGCAAATGAAAGCATGGCAGTACCACGGTGTGTGGAAGGCAGCAACAGCAGCGCTGAGAGGAAAATTGGTGGCTGGCAGTGCCTAGATTACAAACGAGCTCCATATAAAGACACTAGAAAAAAGCAAGCACCCTAAGAGTAGCAGAAAGAAGGACATATTGCTATTAGTGAGGAAATTAATGAGCAAATAGAACAACAGGGAAAGTTAACGGAAGAGAAAACTTTGTTCTGTGAAAAGATCAACTAAATCGATAAACTTTTACCTAGACTGACCAAGGATAAATGAAGGAAGATTTAAATTAAATTATTAAAGTTAGGAATGAAAGAGCAGAGAGTCACTGTGGTCTTTGCCATTATAACAAGGCCTGTAAGGAGTACTATAAACAACTGTATGCTGGGAAGTTAGCACAGTATATAAACTCCTAGAAAGATGCAAACTACTGAAATTTACTCAAGAACAAATAGAAAATCCGAATAAACCTATAACAAATAGAGATATTGAATTAGTAACCCCCCCCCCCAGCAAAAGGCCCAGTCCTGGGTGAACTTCCTGGCAATCTGCTAAGCACTTAAAAAGGAATTTTTAAACTCTTCACAAACTTTAAAAAAAAAAAAAGAGGAGGAAACATTTCCCAACTCATTCAATGAGGTTATATATATATATATATATATATATATATAATTTTTTGGCAGTACTGGATATCAAACTCACAACCTCATGCCTGCCACACAGGCACTTAAGCCACTGAACCAAACTTCCAGTCCTAGTTTTTTGAGACAGAGTCACACTATGTAGCTCAGGCCAGCCTTGCACTCGCATTGTAGCCCAAGCTGGCCTCGAACTCACAACGCTCCTCCTACCTCAGCCTCCCGAGTGCTGGGATTAAAGGCATGCGCCACCACGCCTGGTTGGTCACTATTATACTGATGCTAAAATTGGACAAATAAGCACATCATAAAACAAAACTATGAACCATAACTACAGATTCGTAACTCTTGTGAATGTGGACACAAAAATCCCTAACTAAATATTAGCAAAGTAAATTCAGCTGCATGTAAAATGATTACACAGTCATGCATTGCTTAACGTGTGGAAATAAGTGCTGAGAAATGCATTGATGATTGTGCCATCCTGTTGATATAGGAGGAGAATAACTCCCAACCTGATAGATGTCAGATGTGCCAAGTTGTGTCACCAAAATCAAATAATGAATTCCAAAGGACAGGGGAGGTTAAGAGTAGGAAAGGCTTCTTTTTTTTTATTTTTTTTTTATTTTTTATTTTTATTTTAAAGATAGTAAAATACAACAGAATGCAACAAATGAAGTCAATCAAAACAAAGCAGTAGGAGTGGTACAGAACTTCGAAGACCAATAATATGAGTACAATAGCTACTATAACATACCCTGCTATCTTCAAATTAGCTGACCATTCCAATAGATGTAGTAGGATTGAACCAAAAACAAAACGATACAAAATCAATAAAAACAGAATGTAAAATAAAGGAAAAAAAAGAGAAAAATAATAACGATCAGAGTAAAACAAAATGGTGAGAACCACATTGGGCCTCGAAGATCAGACAGAAGAGAATCCCCCGTGTCTGCAA
>RJWM01020819.1:0-36472 GCA_004363535.1 Dasyprocta punctata
AAGCACCCCCGTCTGCCTTGTGATTGGACATTAGGACAGTATATAGGATAGTTCCCACCCAGGGAGGGAGTAGAAGCACGGAAGGAGCCGTTTCGGACGGACGCATGTGAGGCTTCTCGGGGCGTATCTCACCGGGGACGATTAAAAGCCTGCCTACCACTGCCACTGTGTTGTGTGTCTTCCTGCCGGCCGGGACAGGTGCGCGACAACCAACAACTCTGTCTACATTCTGGGGTTGGCAAAAATGCCCAGCCCAGGACCACACTGGGCAGAAGAGTCATGACCTAACTGCTTCAAACCAGAAGGATGGTCCAGATGGGCGGGACAGTCCCCATGCCCAGGCCCACGGGGGCAGGTCCCTCATCCATGTGGTGGGGAAGAGGGGAGCAGGCCGATGTGTCCCTGGGGCTGCAGGTGTGTGACCAGCTAGCAGCAAGGCAGGACTTTCCTCCCCTGGCCGCAGAGCAGAGAGACTCGGAGAGGCTGGCTCTGGCTGGAGGGGAGACGCATGTTCAGCCCTCATCCAGCGAGGGACTGGGCACCACGCAGAGGCAGGACCAGGCAGGGTGTGGAGGAGGTGGGTGACAGGTGGGGACCCCTTACTGTGCTAGGGTCTGTAAGGACAGAGCCCGGTTGCTCCCACAGAGCCACCTGCAGCCGCTCCCGGTCCCCTGCACCTCCTGGCTGGTTGGCCCTGTGGTCTGCACCCTGTCCGCTTCCCTTACAGAGGTCAGAGTTGCCCGTCTGCGGATTCTGGAGCAATGGATTCCAGGAGCACTGGCTTCCTCGTGTCCTGCCTCCCCGAGCTTTGCGTCTGGAGTGGCTCTGTGCTGTGGTCACCCTGTGTGAGTGGGGTTCTGCTGTGCAGAGGCACCTGCCTGATGCAGGTGTGCACCTGGGAACGGGTGCTGCCTGGTTCCCACTCTGCACACCCTGTGTGAGTGGGGTTCTGCTGTGCAGACGCACCAGCCTGATGCGGGTGTGCACCTGGGAACGGGTGCTCCCTTGGTTCCCACTCTGCACACCCTGTGTGAGTGGGGCTCTGCTGTGCAGACGCACCTGCCTGATGCAGGTGTGCACCTGGGAACGGGTGCTCCCTTGGTTCCCACTCGGGCACACTCTGCCCGAAAGCCTCCTGCGGACACAGCTCAGGCCTCCCCTGACAGCAGTGGTTTCGCCTTAGGGGCTCCCCAATTTCCTCACACCCCTCCCCGCTTGGCATTGTCAGGTTCCCGGTTTCCTAACCCTGAGCCTGACCCTGAGCTCACCCCAGGTTGGCTGTAGTGGCATTCCAGTGGGAGGAAGTGAGAATGAACCAGAGGCCGACTCCATTTTATGTTTACCTTGTCGTTTTGCGTCTTCCCTTTTTTCCTTGAAGCATTCATTAAAATATTTTTCCCTCTAAAAATGAAACAACTGGATATTCATTTCTTATTGTTGAATTGCAGAAGTGGGTTTTATATTCTAGACATGATCCTGCCTTTGGCTATATCTGGAGGGATTACTCTTCCTGGCCAATGCCTGGCCGTCTCAGTTTTTCCTAAACATTCTCTTGCTGGGCAGAATGATTAACTAAATGAAGTCATTTTCATCAATTATCATATGATTACTGGTTTTTCAGAACATCCTAGCTTGCTACAGTGCCGTTTGCTTATAGTTCCAGCACTTGGGATGCTGAAGCCAGAGGATCACTTGAATCCAGGAGCTTAGGACCAACCTGGGCAATATAGCTAGAACCTGTCTCAAAACACACGGAAGGACTGTTTGAAGAAGACCTATCTCGGAAGCACCTGCCCGCTGTACTTCAGATGATGCCCCCCATCCCCTTTGGAATCAGGGTGCTTGCGTCTCTTCTGCAGCCCTCCTGTGCCTGCAAGAAAGGCCTCTTTTCTACTTTCTTTGTTTCTCTATGGCACCAAAACCTTATTCTGATCTTATCAGTAATGAGGAGCAAGGGATGCCCACCCACAGAGAAAACTGTCCCAAAGTCATTGAATTAAGTGTTTCAAAATGCTTTTTAGAATGCTTGTATACTTAAAATTATGTATTCCTAGCAGGAAATTCTCACTTAAATTGGTATCAAATGCAAACAATTTTATTGATTAATGTGTAACTATGCTGAATAATTCAATTTTCTAGGGATTATGAGTCTTATAAATTAGTTAGATGCCTGCATTTCATTATTCTTTAAAAATTTTTATTTTATGAAAAAGAAACAAAATTTCATAACAAATTAATATGAGGATAATAATAGTTGTTACACTGTGTATTGTTATCTTCTAAGTCATTACTCAAAGTATAAGACATTGTATTGGTTGATCCTGTGTCCCCCCAAGGACTCATAATTTGGATGGGGCTGAGCCTGGCTTTTGTGATTGGTTGTTGTGTGGCACTGGGATTGGCAATGTGAGTGCTGCACCCACCCAGGGGTGGAGCCAACATACAGAGCAAGGCAGGAGGAACGCAGGTCTTCCCTCCTCTTTCTCTGTTGCCAGTTCACCTTGCTGTTTGGTGGCCACAATGAATGGCTGTCCCGCCACACCATGCTTCCTTGGAGCAAAACTGAGTACAGTTTCTCGGAAGCCAATTCCTAAGAAACTGTAAGAAATAAACCTTTCCTTCCCTAATTTTGGGCATCAGGTATTTTGTCCCAGCAGTGAGTGAAAAGTAACTAAGATAGAATTTGGTACTAGAGGAGTGGAGTTGTTGCTGTGACTAAACCTGACCATGTGGTTTGAGAGCCTTTGGAAATGGCTTGTGGGAAGAGTTTGGAAAGGTTTGGAGATGTCACCTGAAAGAGTGGCACGGGAACAGCTTAGGCTGTTTCGTATGGGAGATTCTGGTCAGAGCTCAGGAGACCAGAAAGCTGATAGACAGCCTGCTGGTAAAGGCCAGGCTTGGGAGATTTCTGCTGGGAAGAAGGACTGCATTGGTTGTTGGACTCCACAGAATGTGTGTTTTATGGCTTGGCAGAAAGTTTGTCTGCATTCTGCCCATGCCCAGAGATTTTGCCTAAGACTGAGATCAATGACAAAAGACTGACTAGTCTAGAAAAAGAAATTACAAGGCAGATGAATGTTGAAATGGTGACCTGGACTGTTGGGGGCTCTTAGCCAGATTTATTTTGGGAATCAAGAGCAAGGAGCCCAGCACGGTGATTTAAAACCTTGTGAGTTTGGCCAGGAAGCTGTGGACTGTAAAGATAGAGCTGAGAGCTTGATTGCTGAGAAGGAACAAAGGAATAAAAAAGATGGCCTGGGGGCATCCCGGGAAGCAGTGAGCCTCCACCTTTTGCAGCCTGAAGCTGGCAAAAGTGAAAGAGTTTTCTTGAAGGAAAAAGCTGCAGAGCACCATGTTCCAGAGTGGCAACAGCGGCCACAGGAGGTTCCAAAATGGCAGTAGCCACACCAGGTTCCAGAATGGCGATGGCCACACCAGATTCCAGAATGGCAGTGACATAGAGAAGCTGTTCCTCACAATCAGGTTCAGAGAGCTCAGCAGTCCAGACATTGGACCCCTACAGCCAAGAGAGAGGAAAGCCTGGCTACAGCTCCAGTTGGCAGTGCATGTGGTGCTGGTGTTAGGGGCAAGGAAAATGCACAGATTCTAAGGCTAAGGCAGCTTCCACCCCGCCTGCAAAGGGCAATGTGTGAAGATGTAAGACTGAAGTCAAGGGTGCAGTGCAGGCCCCAGAAGTTTGAAAAAGCCAGGAAAGTGGATCGTCCAAGAAAAGCTGCAAGAATTGAACAGAGTGGATTTAAGAGAGAAGCTATGGAAGTTAAAGCCCTTGGACATGCCACAGGGGTGGAGTCACTCAAGCCTTTTGGAGCTTGCAACCAGATGCTGAGCAGAGAACTCCAGAACTTAATGTGTGCCCTGCTGGATTTTGGACTTTCTTTGATTCCAATGCTTTGTATTCCCCTGTTTGTAATTTTTGGAATGGTAATGTTTATCTTGTGCCTTTATATGTTGGGAGTGCTTAACCTCATTTTCATTTGTACAGAGGGTTACAGATAAGAGCTTGCCATAGATCTTGGAGGAGATCTGGGACTTGGATTTTTCAGCAATGCAGAGGCTGTTAGGATTTTGGCAACTCTTGGAGATGGAATAAATGCCTTTGATATGAAGGATATGCATGAGTCCTTGGTGGGTTAGGGGTGGAATGTTTTAGTTCATCCTGTGTCTCCCAAGGACTTGTAATTTGGATGGGGCTGAGTCTGGTGTTTGTGATTGATTTGTTGTCTGGCGCTGGGATTGGTGATGTGAGTGCTGCAACTGCCTGGGGTAAAGCCGACATAGAGAGGAAGGTGGGAGGGACGAGGGTCTTCCTTTCTCTTTCTCTGTTGCCAGTTCACCTTGCTGTTTGGCAGCTGCCATGAATGGCTGTCCTGCCACACCACACTGCCTTGAAGCCAACTAAGTACGGACAGAAACTCCCGAGAAACTGTAAGAAATAAACCTTTACATCCCTAATTTTGGGCATCAGGTATTTTGTCCCAGCAATGAGTGAAAAGTAACAGCATAAACTAAAAAGATTATTTTACAAAAAAAGAAACAGATAACACAAATCTTTCTTTTCAATGAAGGAAGATAAACTAGTACTGTAATTGAAACCACTTGGGGTGTGTGCAACTGCTTACATGTGGCCTTGGCATGGGTGGGTCCCCAGGCACTGTGGGACTCACTCCCCAGGCCCCAGGTGGGGCCGGCTGCTTCCCATCTCGTCTCCTGATGGGGAAGTTTAGGGGAGGAGCTGACTCTGCAGGCTCCACTGGTCAGAGAACACCAGAGACCCTGAGGGCCCGTCTCCACTCCCACTGTTCCATTTTATTCCTACGCAAGCTCATGAGAAAACAACCGCAGGAAGGAAAGGACCCTCAAAGCCTCAGGGTCGTGCGTCCTGTGTTAATGAGGTGGAAAAGGGAAATAGAGCAATAAGAGAAGAAAGAGCAGATTGATGCAAACGTCTGCAAAAGATGGACAGGAGCTTGACTGCCGTGGGGAGAAGGCTGCATCAGGACTCACGGAAGCGGGACGGCCTGGTCAGACCACTCCAGCTGCTGTTGGGGGCTGCACGTGGCCGGGTACCTGGAGGAGCGCCTGTCCAGCGTGGGGTCGCAGAGCCCAGCCTGCAGGAGCCTGTCGGGGAGAGCGAGCTGTTCAGGGTGGAAGGCACTGTGGGTGGCTGGGCCTCTGGTAAGCAGCAGGCCGTGACAGCAGTGGGGGCTGTGTTCAGGCAAACTGCCCAGCTTATGACCAGGACACAAGGGAGAGGGGAGGGGCCCTGCACGGCGACACACGCTGTCACGTAACTCGACAGTCTGGAAGGCTGAGGCAGGAGGATCGCAAGGCCCATCCCAATCTGGGCAAACCAGTGAGACCCTCGCTGAAGGCCATGGGTTCCATCCCCAGCACTGATAAGAAAGACAACCCCCCCACCAGAGGCAGGAAAGGGGCCGGGCCCACAGCCTCCTTCGCAGGCACCAGCGCCCAGGCCCAGCCCCTCCCACTGGGCTCCACCTTCGGAGCCCACAGAGCCCAATGTGTCGCTCTGGGCCTGGGGACACTGGGCACGCAGTGCTGCCCTGGGGCCTTGCTGTGTCCCTCAGGACCTCTTCAGCCATGTAGCCTGATGGCGAGGGTGGGGCGGGCCAGTGCCAGCGGGATGAAGGAGCTGTGCCAGCAGGCTGAGGGCTCTGCACTGGAGCCAGGAAGCAACACTCAAAGCAAGGACCAGGGCTCCCCGGAAAAGTACCACAGCCATCCTCAGTGCCAGTGAGGTCCCGAGCTCCTCTGATGATAACAGCTGAGTTCATATCAGGAAGCCAGCGTGACAAGCTCCTCCTGGAGACTGAACAGCTCACATCTTCCCCTCCGGAGCCAGGAAGTGGTAAAGACCAGAGCTCACCCAAAGCGCACCACGGCCATTCTCAGTAATAAGATCATGAGCTCCTCTGACAATCAGAACAGCCAAGTTCTCATCAGGAAAGCTCGACAAGCTCCTCCAGGAGGACCCATGGCAACAGGAGAACCAGCAGCGCCACCTCTTCCTCTCCAGGTCTCCCTTTATGCTGGCAGCAGTCCTCGGGTGGGTCTTCCACACTCAGCAGCACGCTGATTCAGGTCAGCAGGGCGCTACAAGTCAGTCACCGGTGACAACCACCACGCAGGGCTTCAGCCGGACTCTCGTGTGGACCCTACACCCTGGGAACCCCTCCCGCACTACACGGACCCTTGCCACCCATGGGTGATGCTGCAGCTCAGAGGCTCCCGCTGTCCCATGGCGGGTGCCTAAACCCTCCCGGCCCACTGCGATGGAAGCATTTGCGTGCTGGACCTGGCTGTGTGAGGCTGTCACTGACCACAGTGCCCTGAAGACGAGGTAACACCACAGCCGCGGCCGCCATGGACACAAGGACCTGAGGACAGGGACTCGCACTCCTATTCCAGAGCAGTAACCACCAACCCAGGAGACAAGAGCGCCCTCTCAGTTACCAAGGTTTGCCGCGTAGAACGTCTTCGATCCTTTGCTTCACAAGAGCTGAGCTTTTTCGTGGCCTTTTGCCTCAGATGTGCCGGCCACTTCCTGCACCCCCTGAAGTGTGAAGGAGCCATTAAATGCAGACAATCCAGGGGAGGCTTTGCCTTAGCTCCAGGAGGGCTTTGACCTTCCCACACTCCCCAAACTGCATTTCCACTCTGCCTTTATTTAATCCTTTTCTGTAAGCTCATCTCTCAGATCAGGAGCCTGATCAGCTCCCAATGTTTGTACAACAAGCAGCAGGCCTTGGGGGCGCACACGGATTCTGCACATGCGCTCCCTGGACGTAGGGACCGGAAGGCAGCGAGGAGAGGAGACAGGCACAGCCTGGTCAGTGCCTGCTTCAGAATCCAGGGACCACATCTATCATTCTTGCAGCACTAAACATAAAACGAAGTAAAAAACAGAGCCCCCTGGGGACAGTAAGGAGCAGCTCGGGGTCCTGAAAGTCCAGTCAGGGCAGGATGGGAAGCCGGGGATGGACAGCAGCCTCCTGGCCACCCAGCCCGCCAGAACAGAGCCCGTTGCCCTGCTGACCGCACAAGTCCCCTACTGAGTGACGCGATGGGCACACGGATCCACAGACTCTTGATTTGGAAGCTCGGGCTGGAGCAGACCCGGTGCAGGGCGTGCCGGGGAGCCCACGAGTGCCAGGGCAGGACCCGTGACCTCCTCTGGAAGCGGCCTCCCTCGGCTCAGGGTCCCGCCAAGCTCTGCCGCCGTGGAATGTTCACTAATGCAAGGGCGTTGTGTGGCCGTATTTGACTAAACTGTTCGGATGATTGCATAATTAGTGCATTTTTCTTCCCTGATAACCAAGACTACTTTAATTAAACACTATATGGGGAAAATGCAAAATACATTAGGAAATGTATCTTGCAATTATGGCTTTGAACATTTCGGTCACCTACATGGTCTGTATTTTTATTGTGCTCATTAGCAACTGGTATTATAAGTTAGACCCAAAATTCTCAGCAGGCATGCACGTGAGGCTCCGACCCCCATCACAGATTCAAAAGGTCCGATGTATTTCGAAGAGCAGATGAAATGTTTGAGTATTTAACTAACAGATAATGAGACAATGGGAAATCAAGAGCAGCAGCAAGCGCACTCGCTTGCCTGAGAAAGGAGGAGGTGCCACTGTGCTCCCTTCACCCAGGGGCGTGCGCTACACGGAAAGCAAACATGACAGTGAGTCGAAGAGCACAGAACGTGTCGGGCGGCTGCCGCCACACTGCGGGGACCCGTCTTCTCCGTGTCTCGGGGCCCTGCACACCTTTTGGGGGTCGATTGCCTTGGTGCATGAGCTATGGCGTCTCCAAACACAACACCCTGCTCTTCTTCAAACTCCTCCATCAGAGAACTGAAGCAGGGCCGGGGCCCCGCACCCCGCACTGGCCTGACACCTGGGTGTGGCAGAGCCGTGGTCACCTGGCCGGCGGACAGGCCGTGATGCAAGCACAGCCCTGGCAGGCTCTGAGCAGACGTGCACGGCTCTGTTCTGCCCTTTGGGCTTTGGGACACAAGCCTGCAGGATGAGGCTGGTATTTATGCCATGAGGGTCTAAAATCCCAAAATGACACAGAGGTGTTCTCACAGAGTAAACACTGAACTATCGGTAGCTGTTTAGGAGTCTGAGATGTTCTATTAGGTTAAAAAGATAATCAAGTCTTGACACATGGCTGCAGAAAGTTCACATTCCGCGGGGAGAAACACACATGCGTATAAAAGGAACGCGTGCCTGCTGCCAGCTGACGGGACATGCGCGTGTCCTACCGTGGCGGCCTCAGCAGGGCTCCCAGTCACCGAGGCAGAGCACACCGGTGAGCAGGGCTGACAGAGGTTTGGGGTTGGGAGTCAGCACAGCCTGTGCCCCCCACAAACCTCATCCCACAGTGACTCCGGGGCAGAACTAAAATCCTGGACAAGACCTTTTTTGGGGAAAGGGCGTTGGTTTGTGTAATGTCCTCTTGCTGATCCAGAAAGTGCACTCCGGTATCGATGGGTGTGAGTGTGAGTCGCTCCTTCTCTCTGCAGAGCAGGCTCAGGCTGAGCGGGTGGGGGGGAGGCACTTGTGCCTGCCGTGGCCCGCCCAGAGGTGCGTCCCATGGGACTGGGCGCCCTAGGGCCTCCACAGAGGCCGTGCTGTGAGTGCCCGGCCCAGGGTCAGCTCCTCTGAGTGACAGAGTCCTCTATGTGGTCGGGTAAAGCCCATGTGGGGGTGATGGCCCTTCCTTTCCAGCCCACCTGCTGGTCGGACTCCTGCTCCCGCTGAGGTCTCCAGGCTGAAGTGAGCGCTGCTGAGACCACAGGGAGAGCGCAGGACGGAGACAGAGCCTGAGTGTGGGCTGCAGGGGGGACAGGGGCGCCTAGTAACGGTCTGAAAATTTGCTCCCACGGTCAAGGCGGGAGGCTGCCATGCTCGGAGCCCGGTGCAGGCTCCTGATGACTGTGCTGGAAGACGGCGCACGGGTTCTGTGCAGGGTGTGGCCAGGCTGGGGCTGGCGAGGTCGCTGATGGCAGGGGTGGAGTGGGGTCTGATGGAGTCTGACTCCCATGTTTCCCAGATTGCAGAAGGAAGAGAAGGAGGGGGGAGGGGAGGGGGAGAAAGGGGAAAGAGAAACAGTGGGTCTGGGAAGAAGGGCAGGAGAGCAGGGAGCAGTGTCACTGTATTATCTAGATGCTCCCCAAGAGCCCCATCTGTTCATAGGCAGGACTTCCAGAAGGCTGTCAGACTACAGAGGCTCACAGCTGACTGGCTGGTAGGAAGTGAGATCTGGGCCGAAGAGGGACTCGCTGGGGCACGACCTGGAACGGTGGTCCTCCCACTGCTTCCCATCGCCACCGTGTTGTTTTGGCTGCAGCTCTAGGTGTTCCCAGGTGGAAGGATGCGGAGAGGATGAAGAGACAAAAGCTGGGGTCAGGTGGAGCCCTCTCTCCTGATGGAAGGAAAGGAACTGCTGACCACTACAGCATGTTTATCTATACACTCAGGAGGACCATGTCAATTTCAACCCCACTGCCTAGCAGCTTGTTGCCTGGCTGGCCTGGGCCCCTGGCCTTCCTGGTGCTGGAACAGCTTGTTTACCTGGCTTGTTTTGTGCTCTCTGTGTTTTCAGGGCTGGCCTTGCTTTAGCCCCACACCTGTGATCAACCCCCAGCTTCAGGGGCTCCCTACACCCTGTGAGCTTTTCTCCTCCACCATGTCCCTCTATCATTGTCTCTTCTTCTGAGCCAACTGATCCTGGACTGAAACA
This sequence comes from Dasyprocta punctata, assembly GCA_004363535.1. Lineage (NCBI taxonomy): Eukaryota > Metazoa > Chordata > Mammalia > Rodentia > Dasyproctidae > Dasyprocta > Dasyprocta punctata. The sequence goes on from RJWM01020819.1 coordinate 9,799, forward strand.
TGAGGCAAAAGAAACTTCTCTTCTCTGAAATTGTAGGTTTAGAGTGTTTGTCTCAACAACAAAAAGTGACTAAGACAGACTTCAATACCAGGAATGGGACCTGAGCATGTGGTTCAGAAGCATTTGGAAGTGGTTTGCAGGAGGAGTTTGGGAAAACTTGGAAATGCTGGCTAGAGAAACCCTAGAATGCTGAAAAGCAAGCTTGATGGGCAAATCCTATTGGAGCTCAGGAGACCACAATGCTGACAGAAACACAGACGGTAAACACTACACTTAGGAGGTTTCAACTGGGAAAAAGCACCCCAGTGGCAGCTGGACATCAGGTCATGGGTGTTATGCTCTGGCAGAAGATTTTTTCACATTTTGTTCACATTCTGCGACACTTTTTTTCTTTTCTTTTTTTTTTTTTTCTTTTGCAGCACCAGGGATTGGACTCACAACCTCGTGCCTGCCAGACAGGCGCTTAAGCCACTGAGCCAAATTCCCAGCCACTTAAGACACTGAGCCAAATGCCCGGCCCTAGTTTTCTGAGGCAGGGTTGCACTATGTAGCTCAGGCCGGCCTTGCGCTCACGTTGTAGCCTTGGACTCACAACACTCCTCCTACCTCAGCCTCCCGAGTGCTGGGATTAAAGGCATGAGCCACCACACCCGGCTATGTCCTGTGACTTTGCAGGACATTGAGATTAACGATGGTGCATTAATGAATCTGGCAGAAGAAATTTCAGGACAGCCCAATGTTCACTGTACAGCGTGGTTACTCCTTGCTGCTTTCAGCAAGACCCACTGTGAGAAGCAGGAAGACAAAGCCCACTTCAAAGCTCAGTTTTACCAGAAAGAAAATGCCCACAATGAGGGAGCAGCGAGCTTGGCTGCTGAAAAGATTAGCATTAAGCAGAAGCCAGTTATTTTGGATCAAGAGAATAAAAAGCCGGCTTGGGGGCCTGTCGGGAACAAAAAGCCGGCTTGGGGGCCTGTCGGGAATGAAAAGGCCTTGCCCTTTGTAGTCTAAGAGGTGCAAAGTGAGACTGTGCTTTGAGAAGACAGCCCTGGGACACTCTACTAGACGAGGGCCAAGGGAGCTGCACGGAAAACTGGTTCTTTGTGAGTTGGTTCTCTCTGCTCAGCCCTCCAGGCACTCCGAAGTCTATGCAGCTACCGTGCCACAGGGCCAGCTGGCGTTCGGGTTGGTAGCAGACTTCGTCATCGTCTGCACAGTGCTGGCTTCACCAGCGTGCAGAATGCGAGAGTTGTGTGGTCAGAGAAGCTTAGATTTCAGAAGAAGGCCTGATAGGTCAGGTAGAGCACCCGAGAAGGCAGTGTGTGAAGCTCTGAGAGTGAAGCTGAAAGTCCAGTGGAGACCCCAGGAAGCTGGACAAGCCAAGAGCATGGGACCCCTAGGGGAAGCCACAAGAAGTGAGCGGTCAGTCCAAGGGGGCAGCCGCGGGGTTGCAGGCCCGGCAGTGCTGTGGGGCGAGGCCGCCAAGCCCTCGGAGTTCACAGCTCCTCACTGCTCCCCGGTGCTGGACCTGGCGCTGTGCGGCGGGGTGTTCGCCTGGTGGGGTTTGGTTTTGCTTTGGACACATCCCTTCCTTTCCCCGTTTTTCCCTTTGGGTATGTTTCAGCTGCGCCATTGTGTGTTGAAAGTGTTTAACTTTCTTTTTGATTTTTACAGGAGTTCACAGTCAAGAGTTTGCCTTGAGTTTCAGAGGAGACTTTGGCCTTGGACTTTGCAGCAGTGCTGAAACTCTTAAGACTCTGGGGACTGAGACATGGATTAAATGCATTTGCCTGAAGAAATGTTTATGAGATTTTGGGGGCCGGGGCTGCAGTGCTATGTTTATATCTAGTTGTCCCCCAAGAGTCTCTCGTGCTCATAAGTGAAGCTTGCAGCTGATTTGCTATTGGGAGGTGGGGTCTGATGAGAAAAGGCCATTCACGGTAGGAGCCCTGGAAGGGTCCCTAGCTCCGCCTCTGCTGATTCTGCTTCCTGTCCCGGTGCCAGGGGCAGCACCTCTCCAGGACGCCCCTCTGCTGAGCCATTTATTCTCTGGAGCTGACTGACCCCGGACAGAGACTCGAGGCAAAATAAACTCACGCTTCCTTAAAATGTGGGCATCCAGTGTTTGTCTCAGCACAGAGAAAGTGACCAAGACGAGAAGGAAGATGAGGAGGAGGCGGAGGGAGAAGAGGCGGTGGAGGAAGACGTGCGGCAGGAGGGGAGCAGGGAGAGGGCAGGGTGGGAGGGCCCTGAGCCGCGCTGCTGCTGTGCTGACCACAGAGGCCGAGCTGCGGCCGCGGCTTCTGAACCCGAGAGCAGGAGCGGCAGGGTCCCCGGCTGAGGAAAGCTGCGTGCTGCGTCTCTGCTCCAGGACCGGCAGGTGGAGGCGGGGAACGTGGACACGGGAACCCGGAGCCACGTGACCAGCGTTCTGAGGCCGAAGGAGCGGGTGCAGGGGGGTGGAGGGGCGGGGAGGCGCGGGGAGGTGAGCGAGGGCCGTGGCTGAGGCCGCAGAGGTGGTGCTGCTGCCCTCTCAGTCACCTGTGGGCAAGCCCAACCCAGACCAGGGTATTCCACGGGCCACGGAAGGCCTCGGGAGACAGGGAAGGGTTCCCACTTGCAGGGGCGGGGGGCTGGTGCATCTTGGGGGCAAGAACTGGCTTCCTCCACCTTGGCTGCTGAGAAGGGTGGCGAAGCCAGGGCGACCCCACGCAGAGAGGGGGAAGAGCTGCAGGGCGGGGGGCAGCGAGTGGGGAGACTGCGGGGCCCTGGGAAGAGGCCCCGCCTGGGCGGGGATGAGGATGGGGACAACTGTCCCAGAGCAGGGACGGCAGTGGCACCCGCCAGCTCATTCCCGGGCCATTCGCCTTCTGAATCCTGGGGCTCTGCGTCCTGCAGCCCAGGGTCTCCTTGGGTGCTGTCCTTGCCCGGCTGGGGAGTGGGTCAGGCGCCGGGCAGACGGCAGACGGTGCGCAGGGGAGGCTGCGCTAAGGAGTGAGGCTGGGGGACGTGGCTGGGGGCCCTTCCGCCTCAACTCCCCAGAGCCCTTCCTGCGCTCCTCAGGTGGCTCGGTGCCCTTGGCTCTGGGTGCCTCCCAGGAGTTCTGGAATGTTCTCCCTGATGGCCTTGGCGCTCTCAGCCCGAGCTCCGGACCTCTCCCCCATTTCACTAGGACTGTGCAGTCATCCCGATTTGCTACCACGTGTAAAAAATAACCCAGTTTTTTTTTAATGTCTCAAACTTCTATGCAGCATTATGACAGAGGTACAAAAAGCCACACTAGAGAAAATGAACATAGATTGAAAAGGAAACAACTGCTTATAGCTGCAGATGATATGCTAATATATGTACAATCAATCAATCTAGAACTAAATTTAGCCAGGTCACAAGATCAACAATCATAAACAAAAACCAACTATTTCTAAGAGGCAGCAAAGAACAGCCTGAAAATAAAATGTACAATGTAATACAGAAACTAAAATCCTTTGGGATGTATTTAATAAAAAATAGTGAAAAACAGAAAACGTGGCTGAGAAATTAAAAAGACCTAAATAAATGGAGACACATTATTTATGGGTGGCATATGTGAAGATAACATTCTGTAAGTCTTTTTGTTAAAAAAAAAAAGTAAAAAAAGGCAAAATATTTGAAATGTGACCAGATCCCTTACAAAGATGAATAGCCAAAAAGTGCAAGAAAAAGATGCCCAATATCACCAGCAAGCAAGGAAAGGCAAATTTGGGGGGGCACCGGGAATCCAACTCACAACCTTGTGCCTGCCAGGCAGGCGCTTAGGCCACTGTGCTAAATCCCCGGCCCTATTTTTTGAGACAGGGTCTCATTACGTAGTTCAGGCCGGTCTTAAACTCACTTTGTAGCCCAGGCTGGTCTTGCGCTCACTAGGATCCCCCTGCCTCAGCCTCCCGAGTGCTGGAATTAGAGCAGTGCACCACCACGCAATGCAAATTGATACGCCTGGGCGAGATACTAGCGCACACCCACTGCTGTACTGAGCTGCGGGACTGGACTTGAAAAGGCTGACGCTTCTCAGTGCTGGCAAGGATGGGAGGAACCTGCGTCACAAAGGGCTCTTTCTCTGCTGATCCTGCATCTCTAGCTCATATTTCCCACAAAACCTAGCAAAAAGCTTCCAGTATAGTCACCTCATAAATGCCTCCTGAATTTGATCTGACAGTGAATGACGGGGCAGAAATGACCACTGAAGTGCGTGAAAATGATAAACTAAACCACTTGGCTTCTGACAGAAACTTATGTGGAAAACAATGAAGTCAGAGCCAGGCGTGGTTGCCCAGGCCTGTAATCCCAGCACTTGGGAGGCTGAGGCAGGAGTATCGCTGCAAATTCGAGGCCAGCTTGGGCAACCTAGCAAGTTCAAGGCCACCCTGAACTGCATAGTGAGACCCTGTCTCAAAAAGCCAATAGATAAATAAATAAATAAATAAATATTTTTTAAAAACTTAAAAAATCAAAGCAAAACAATGAAGTTGGTCCACTCTCAAGGAGCCCACAGAGCCTCGGTCACCGGAAGAGAAGACGCCAGGAGCCGGCCCGGGCCCTCGGTCCTGTTTAGTTTTTTCACCCTCTCGCCCTGCTTATGAAGAATGTATTCTGACGGAGGAAAAGATAAAGCTATGAGCACAGCGCCCACAGGAGCGACTTGCATCCCGATGAAGAGTGGACAATGGCGTGTTCTCAGGGAGCGCGCCCCTTCTTGATGAAGCCGAGTGTGCACGCGTGCGTACACAAATGCACACGCACACGTGCACACACCGCTCACACGCATACACCACGCACTCGCACACGCCACACACGTGCATCTGACGCACGCAGTTCACGCCGGACACGGGGCGTGGGAGGTGGACCTCAGCCCGGGAGGAGCCGGAGACCCCGAGGGGAGACGGCTCTCGTACCCGCTGGCTGCTCCCGCGTCTCGGCCAGCACCCCGGGGAGCCTGGGCCACCGCGGAGGCCCCGCAGCCAGAGCCCTGGGAGCACAGCCCGCCTCGCGCGCCTCCACCTCAGGGGCCGCAGCACAGTTCTGGGCGAAAAGACGGTTTACTTTTAAACCCACACACGGTACGGCGACGTACGATGTGAGGAGAAAAAGGAACCGCAAGGAACGCACGAGATGGTACTAGGTCGCTAGTTCGCTGCTGGCCCGCCCTCCTTTAGGACATGGGGACATCCCCACATACTTAACCTGTGTACCTGGGTGTGTGTGAAGAGTCTCAGCTTAGGTCTGCCCGTTACATTTACAGGGAATGAAAGGCAGCTACAAAAGCGCCGGCTCTTACTGTATCCTAATACTTCAGGGCTGTTAAAACAGCAGGCCGCAGCACACGGATGACAAAGGTAACTTGGGCCTGTGACGGGAGTGCTCCAAGGCCTCCCGGACGGGCGTCCTGGGGCCGCGGTGGCTGTAGGTGAGCACGCGGCGCCGGTGCGAACCGTGAGACGCAGAGACAACTCTCCGTGCGGCCGCGAGGTGGCGCCCGTGCCCCGCGTTGGCGCCGGTTCCGCGGCCGTGAGCGCAGGAGCCGGTTTCTCCCCCGGGCCGGCGGCGCGGGAGCCTGGGCAGGACGGGTGCGGGTGCGGAGCTCGCCGGCCCGGGCGCTCGGAGGGCAGAGGAGCCGCGGGCACGGGCGCGACCCCGTGGCTAGTGTCTGAGGAAATGAAATCTAAAGCGGACTCAGCGGCCCGGTACCGGCACCGGGGCACCGAGGCTGCAGACCCGGCCCCACGCGGTCTCGGGCCCCGGCGGCCGGAGCAGCCCCACGGCCTCTGCGAGGAGGAGGGGAATCCGGCCGGCCCGGGCTCGGTGGTGGGGCCGGGGCTCACCGCTGCCAGGAGGAGGTCCCACGCGCGTGAACTGGGCTGTGGGGTTTTAGCCGGGGTACCTTCCCAGCAGGAGAAGCCGGAGGGTGGCTGAGCTTCAGGGAAGTGGCGCCTCAGACTCCCTCTGCCTTGGTTCTGGGGTCCCCTGGTCAAGGGCCACTGCCGGCCCAGGCCGCGGTCATCCAGGCCTCGGTCTCCCCGGCCGCGCTGAGCTGCCGTCCGGGCCCCTTAACTCCGGCGTCCCCTCGGCCCTCAGAAACGCCACCTCCCGATTAGCTTCCGTCGGGGACAGGGCTGCCGGCCCAGCCGTCCTGGCCCGGGGACCCTGACACACGGCGTCCCCACAGCAGGGGTGCGGCCATGGCTCCCCCAGTGAACCTCCCCCCACACTGGGCTGGTGACAGGAGTGCCAGGGCAGAGCCAGCTCCAACGCTGAGAAAAGGCTGCCGTACCAGGTTGCCGGGAGGGGAGCCCCAAGGCCGGTGGGCAGCACAGGATGGACACGGGGAGCAGAGACCCCTGTGCCCACGCCATCCGCAGACTCCATGGTGGTACCTCCGGTACCGGCAGGGACCACAACCATCACCATTCACCACCTCTGGATGCAGTGGTGGAGTGTGCGGGTGTTGGGATGCTTCATATCCCCTGCCCCCACTGGGGGCGGAGTGGAGCTGTCCTGGAGCGTGGCCGTGGTCCCTGCTGTCCTACTCAGGCAGCCGCCTGAGCTGAGGAGGCTGTGTTCCCAGAGAGGAGTTGGCCTCGCAGGTCCCGGCAGGCCTTGGGGACAGTGCTGTCTGTGTGGTTAGAGTGGGCCTGCCCCGGGCAGGGATGCTGTTTGCACCGTCACGTGTTCAGCAACCCAACCAGTGGCTATGGTGACACAGGAGAAGCCACAGCCACGATGCCTGGAGATACTGAGCGCTGCTTTTGGGATTTGGGAGTGCAGCCTGGAGTACCGCCCTGGCCGGCCTCGTCACGGCCTTCATTGTGTCACCTGCTTCTGCCTGCGGTCAGCTTTCATGGGAACTGTGGAGAGCCCCAGAGCTACCTCAGGGAGGACAGCACTCATGTCTCACTGCCGTGCTCCAGTGTAGCGAAGTTTTTCTTCCTGAGCCTGGGGTCCCCCAAATGGCATGACAGCCTCATTATCCTCACCACCATCACCATCGCCACCACTACCACCATGATCACCATGACCATCACCACCACCACCACCATGACTATCACCACCATCACCACCACCATCACCACCATCATCACCACCACCACCACCATCACCATCACCATCACCATCACCATCACCATCACCACCACTATCACCACCATCACCACCATCACCACCATCACCATCACCACTACCACCACGACCATCATCACCATCGTCATCACCACCATTGCTGTCACCACCACTACCACCATCACCACCACCATGATCATCATCACCGTCACCACCACCACCGTCACCACTGGCCTTAACCTTGTCCATCACCATCATCGTCGTCATCGTCAGTGTTCGGCTGTTAGTATTTACCTTGCCAAGCCTCCTGCCAGTGCCAGGCCTTCCATTTAATTCTAGGAAGCACTGCATCTCATAGTCTTGAAGGCAGAAATGGCCCCGTCACTTGAGGGGTCCAGTGCAAAGTGAAGAGGAAGGTCCATTGTTCATAAACCAAGGGCCAGCAACACATCTGATTGGGGTGAGCTCGCACCCATAGGACGGCTCCAGTCCTGGCCCAGGACCCGGCCCCTGAGCTCGGCAGCCATGAAGTCTACCTTGCAGGTGATCAGGGCTCAGTGCCTGGCGAGGGTCACCGTCCGACCCTTGGGGAGTGAGGCCGGAGCTCCTGGCTAGAGCTGGCCATGCTGCGTGAGGGAGAACACATCCCGGGGTGCGGAAGTTACTTGCCCACAGGCCCTGGGAAGGCAGCGTGGGTGTTCCCCAAGAGCATGTTACAGATGCAAAGCGGGTGCTGCGGGCGACCTGCCCCGCACAGACCTTCTCCGGCCTGCTCTGGACCGCGTCTGAGGCCCGCTCCCGGGGCGGTGCTATCCTTGGTGACTGTCGGAGCGGTTTGCTTTCTTTCCTGTGCTCTCTTACACGAGACCCTGCACAGTATGTCCAGCTGCTGCAGGCTGCGAAGGGCAGTCTCCAGAGGTTAAGGAGGAAGCCGGCCGGGTGGCACTTAGGCTGTTCTACTGTTTCACGTGTGTGTTTAATCATGCCGCACAGCTCACGCTGTCGGGAAGGCTCTCTGTTCTCACCACTGCCAGTCCTGTCTTCCCTGGCGGATGGCTCATCACCACCGTGGCTCAGCTGAGGACGGGTGTGTCCAGTCGGGACTGCGCGCTCAGGCCGCTCTGCCACTCTCTGCCTTAGACCCGTGCACGCGACCTCTGACTTCCTGTCAGCTAGGACTCATTGCCATCGGTGTTGTGTGTGTGTGAGACAGGGAGGAGACAGAGAGAGACAGAGAGAGAGAGACACAGAGACAGAGACACAGAGACACACACAGAGAGACACAGAGACACACACAGAGAGAGAGGCTTGAGTACCTCCATCCTGCGGCTGCTTTTGTACGCGTCTGACCGTGGAACAGGTGGGAAAGGGATAATCCCTTTGGCCCTGACTTCTGCTCCTCAGCGGAGAGTGTGATTTTATTTTCTCTGTCCACAGGACTCCTACGGTGGGATTTCAGATGTTTGTTGAGTTATTCTGCAAGCGTCCACTTCCTGTGGGGACTGGGGGAAGAGTTTCCGGGAGAAGCATCACTATCTGGCTATTCCAATGCGTGCCGAGGGGACCCCTGTCATGGATTTGGCCCCACAGGCAGCGCCTCTGCCCTCATCTGCTGCAGGCGGGGATGAGTTGACACCATTGCCCTGTTCACGTGCACCTGGCTGAATGAGCAGCTGTCACACGAGGACATGGCAGCCGTTGTGACCGAAGGTGCTGCGTTTCAGACACGTTCCCAGAGTTACGAATTGCGCATCCCACAGCCACTGAGTCACGGTCTCCTTCGAGAAGGTGAGGCTGGCAGAAGAGGGCCGGGAGCCGGCGGCTTCCGCTGGCTCAGATGGAAGCGTCAGCAGAGCGCTTGTGGGGTGGGTGCGGGTGAGGGCTGCAGACGGTGCTGCCCCTTCCGGCCGCCCCGCCTCCCTCCAGCCCTCCAGCCGGGGTCTGCCCGTGTGCCCCTCGTCAGAGTCGAGGACGCACTGCAGCTCAGATGGGTGCCTGGTTTGATAAACGGGATGGCCTGGAGGGCACAGCCTGGCCAGAGGCCTGAGCCGTGGCTTAGGGGTCTGCACCGTGGCGGCACTGGGCGCCTTTCATCTCTGGGAACAGTCAGTGAGCACCGCACAGATGAACGGCACTGAAGGCGGAGGGTGGTGAGCGGTACCGGGACGAGGCGCACGCGCTGCTTACTGCTATGCCGTCCACGTCACCACGCGTCTACTCGGAGCATTTTAAAGCAGGAGCTGGTGACTCAGCCCAGCCTGGGTCCGCTCAGTGTGGGAGCCCCGTCTGTGTCCCACCCGGCACGGGGCAGCCCTGACCAGGTCCCGACGCCGCTGTGGGCAGGAGCTGAAGGAGCAGCGACTCTGTCTCCGCCTCCAGGACAGAGGCTGAGCTTCTCTTTGTCACCCCTGCAGAGGACTGGGGGCTTAGCCTGGCTCTGAGTGGGGAGGAGGGCTCTGAGTGGGCTGCGGAGGCTGGGGGAGCCGGAAGCTCAGGCTCCCTGCAGGGAGGCTCAGGGCTGACTCCTCGGGGTGGTGGGGGCGTCAGCTCTCAGCTACTGGTGCCTGCACTGGGCAACAGCTCAGCTCCGCTTTATTTTGATGGTTAATATTGTTATTTTCTCTCCAGACTTATTGCAAAGATGGGTGAAACGTCCTATTTCGCAGTATCAGATAAAAGTGGCAGTGAGTGTCCGGGTCAGAAAACAGCCCTGAGGCCCAGAGCAGAGAGGGCCCCAGCCCAGCGTGGGAGGCGCAGCCAGCCCCGACTGGTGACAGAGGGCCGCAGGGCTCCCGCCTGCCGTCCGTGCTGTGCCGTGTCAGGACCAGGTCTGCAGGACTGCCTTGACATCGGTCAGAGCAGGCGGGCTGCTTCCAGCTCCACGAGCCTCAGCGTTCGCTTTGTAGAGGAGCAGCTCCGGCGGGGCGGCTCAGCTCTGTGCCGCAGCCAGGCCACTGTCTGTCCCCACTTGCTCTGGTGCCCCTGCCTCTCCAAGCCCGGCCCGTGGCCGGCTGCTCGGCCTGGGGAGGGCACAGTGCTTGGCAGTGGTGTGGAAGCGCAGGCTCGGCTCCAGCAGGGCTGGCCCGAGTTCTGCCTGAGGAGGGTGGCTGGCAGGCTGGGGCTGCCGGTTCTGGGGTCGAGGAGCCAGGAGACGCCGAGTCAGGACTGACGGTGTGGATAAACTGTCCTGACGGCATCCCCGTGCTGCATCCAGGCCCAGCTGTGCCCTCCAGGGACAGGGCGGAGGGGGACGCCGCTCCCGTCGGAGCCGAGGACACGGACACTTGCTGTGGCGTTTCCACCAGGGCCAGGCCTCCAGGCCGGCAGCGGTTAGGGTCGTGGGAGTGAAGCTGTGCTATTTACATGCCCTTCTTTTACCCATTTAGGGGAAAATAGCCGCACTTAATATCCTCATACATTACCCAGGCCGTGTGGGCAATGAGAGGCCACGTGAGGCCAGAACAGGAAGCGGGGAGCTGCGCGGCTCGAGTCCTCATGCTCTGGAACCCTGTGCCAATGCACCCCTGAGCCTTCTCCCGGCAGACCTCGCCGCATCCCGGGACCTCCCTGAGCCCCATGCAGACTGAGCTGTGCTGAGAGGGCCGTGCTGCTGGCTACGGGCCGAGCCTCAGCCGTCTCCACCGTGCGCAGACGCAGCCCGACGTCAGTGCTCTGCTCCTTGGGCTGTGTGTGGTCAGAGATTAGAGACAGTTCTTTAAGTTTGCGCCCCCATCCCCAACCCCGGGTGTGGTCCTGAGCTGTGGGTCTGAGGACGTTCCTGGGTCTCTGCTCTGGAATGCGGCATCTGGTGCTTCTCTTAGTGGGATTCTCCGAGACGGCCTCCTCACATCTACAAACACACCTCTGAGACCTGGGCTCTTCATTCGAATGCTTGGATTTTCGGCAAAAATTGTTTTCTCTTAAAACTGTGTTTTCATTTTCACGATAGGCAACCTGAATTTCTTTTATGGCTATGAACACTAATCAGTTTGTAAGAAGTAATTTGCCACGTGAATGCACCCCCTGTGCTTTTAGCTTCTTAGGTCATTGTCCCTCAGACTGGACCTCAAAGCCCTGTCCTCAGGGTGCCCGCATCCTCGGTGGCACTGACCAGGCTCGGCTTGGGAGTGGCGCTGGAGGAGAGCACCTGTGGGCCTCCTGCTCCTGGGGTCTGCACTCAGCGGGAGCCGGGTCCTCTGCAGGCGTCCTGCCCCGGCCGATGTGTGGGCTGCTGTCCCGGGATCTCAGGGCTCCCGGCTCTCCACCCCTTCTCCGTGTGTGCCACCTCGGCCGAGAGGTCACTGTCACCTGTGCAGTGAGCAGCCAGCTCTTCACATCTTGGTCCCTGGTTTTTTCCATTCTTGATGAAAGAATTCAGTCAAGATACATAGATGGCTAAATGGATATATAGGTGGAGGCTGTTTTAAAGTAGGTGTCGACAGAGTTATGCCTTCAAGTGAGAAGCCGGGGAACGCCACAAAGCAATCTGCACGAAGAGCCAGTCTGGATTTCTTTTTATGCACCCAAAAGTTATTCTGGGGAATGTATAATTAGGATGCTTATCACCACTTTACCTGAACTTACTTGGGAGTTGAAAGAGGTTCTTGTGTCCTTTTTAGATGGTTAGTGCTTCCTCAGGGGCTTTAATCATGTGAGGAACTTACGAAAGATACATTCTTAATTTGAACCAGGTCCCAGCCCAAGGCAGAAGGGTCTTTAAAGAATGTTTCTCTACCTGACCCCTTTGGGATGTAGGCTGTGGCGGCCAGGAATGCAGAGAGTCTTGTTCTGGAGTTAGATGGCCAGGTGGCGGGGTTTCAGAAAGATACACACACAATGCCCAACCTCAAAATGTCACCTGCTCTGAGGGATTGCTTTAGGCCCAAGACCCAACAAATGATTATAAATGTACTTAACTAGCGATGTGTGCTATTTTGGGCTCTCCCCTGCTTTGTCCCTCAGACCTGCTGATGTCTCATCACCTGCCCAACAATTCCCCAGGCCCCTAGACCGGTTTCTGGAGTAGAAGGTTCATGTTGCTTCTTCTAAAGGCCCACACACCAGGGCATCTTCACAGCCTCTCTCCCCAGGCCGTCCTTCTGCAGGGACACGTCAGAGCAGTGCTGACTGTGTGGCCAGCCTGTGGCAGAGACTGACTGACCGCATCAGGCTGTTGGCCTCTGTGGGACCCGCTGCCTGCCCATGGGAAAGGATGGTGACTCATGGGAGGATAATCACCTGTGGTTCTCTTAGTGCTGACCATTCTCTCTTTGGCTAATGCACAGTCATTTCTCAGGAGGCAACACCACTAGAGTGTCCTCCAGGACCAAAGGCCAGATGTGTAGGTGCTTTCCAAGGTTCTCTGGAGCAGCCAAGAACTAAAGGAGCAGATTTCTTACGGGGATTGACTCCTGCAGTGGCGGTGTCTGAGTTGCCCCACTGCGTGCCCCTGCAGACCGGAGACCCAGGAGAGAGGTGCTGTTATTCAGCCTGAGTCCGGAGGCTGACGAGCAGGAGTGTGATGGCCAAGGGCAGGAGAAGATACCGTCCAGTCCCAGAAGGAAGAGCAGGTCTGTGCCTGCTCCACACTCAGGTTCTACTGAGTCCTTAGTGGGTTTAGCTGACTCATATAGAAGACGGTGCACAAGGAGCTTCTAGAGTTCCTGAAGTGCTCTGCTGACTTGGGGGCCCTGGTGCCATTTTCTGTCCCCAGACCTCACTCAGGTGCAAACACACCAGGGCTTTGCTCTGGGGTCCCCTCAGCCTTGGTGCCTCTGTCCTGGTCCGTGCCCTGTGTGCCCCTGGCCTGGCTGGTGCTGCTGCCCTATCAGTGGGCAGAAGACAATGGGTTGATGAGTGCAGCAGTCAGGCTATGAGATGGCCTGGAGTGTGCTTGGGGGTGCAGAATTGCACCCCACATCATCCCACCATGGGCTGCCCGCTCTGGCTGTCTGCCTGGCACTCCATTTCTTGTCAATATTCAATCATCTTGCAGAATTCCTTTGGCATAAGCTTCACCCTCGCTCAGCAAGTGCTCCAAAAGGACGAGTTTCTGGCAACACTGTTCTGTCCTTTAGGGATCCTCAGCACCGTAAGTGCACAGCGACTGGCAGCGACCGATTTGCATTTTATGTTGCTCTGGACACTACTTCGTGCTTCAGGGCAGCGTGCACCGAGTGGGGCAGGGCTAATAATACGGAATCCTCATTTGACAAATCCAAGATGAGTGCCTGTGTCATGAGAGCACTGGCTGCTTTTCTCGCACACACTCACTGACGTGAGAATGGCATGTGAGATGTAGTTTGCGGCCCCACTCTGCAGACCAGGAGCAAACGAAGGCCCACAGCCGAGGTTCAGCAAATTCAGAGGTAGACATTCCTCACACGGCTCCCTCGCAGAGCTGCCAACATCGCCGGGGCCCGGGGTGAGCTGTTTGCCGGTGTGCGTTACAGTTGTCCCCTTAGCAGGAGGGCAGGATGGGAGTTTTTTCTCTGAAAGTGCTGAAAGGTGGACACGAGCAAACACACATCAGCACCACGGTCAGCGCCACGCGGTGGCCGGAGCTTCTTCAGCACCGCGGACAGCTCGCCGCAGTAGGCTGGGGCAATGCTTGTGCATTGTCTTCGCATTTTGACAACAAAGCTTACACAGATTCCCGCGATCCTTGCTGTGGGGAGGCAGTGTTGGCACCACGCGGAGGACTCTGCCACGCTCAGTGTGCTCAGGGCACAGGCAGACGGGGGAGTCTTGGCAACGTTGTGGGTGAGCGTGAACGCGCCCCATCTGCGTGCCCTGGGGCGCACCCCACAGACGCAGGCACCAGCAGGAGAGCTGCTGACGTCCAGGGGAGGGAAGAGAATGGGGCAGACGAGGACCCCATTATGGTGTGGTTGATTTTCTCCAACTCATTCTTCAAACTTGGAAAGAATGGAATTGTGTCGGGGACTTGGAGAGATTCGCTGTAGGGAAGGGATGCGCTCATTTCCGAAGTCATAGTTGGCACCAGCATGCAGAGGTGCAGCCGCTTACCGCCACCTCCGAGTCAGGAGGCTGAACCGCATCCTTCGGGAGAAGGCCTGGTTCGCGATGGAGGCCAGAAGCTGTGACGAACGACTGCCCAGCCAGCCGGTGGCGATGTGGTAAAGCAAACTGTGTCGCTGTTGCCTGGGCAGGCATTGTCCACACTGTGTCACTTCAGGATCGAGAGAAAGAGAGAGGGAGGGAGACAGAGAGAGAGACAGACAGATAGAGAGGGAGATAGAGACAGACAGACAGACAGAGAGAGACAGAGGGAGAGAAAAGAGAGAGACAGACAGACAGACAGAGAGACAGAGAGAGAGTGTTGCCACCCTTCTGTCCCACAGTCAGGCCTGGGGCTCAGGCGAGCTGCCAGGACTTTGGGACCTGCTGCCTCCTCCTGTCTGGCTTCCTTACCCCACCAAGGTCTCCCCCCTGCTCCGATGGAGAACACAGGGTCCTGTGCTGTGTTTGTGCTTAGTAGTTGTCCCCGCCCGGGGACAGTTATCAGTGAGGTGAACACTTGGAGGGTTCTCAGAGAGGATCAAGACAACAGCTCTTCCCAACTGCGAGGGCAGCAAGTGGCCTTGTGTCTGTGTTGGGGTGAAGCACAGCAGTGTGTGACACGGGCTGGAGGTGCCTTCCAGGGTCTGGCTCTGTTGGGGACTCTGAGTGGCCCTGGCTGTGATGGAGCTTGTGTCCCCATTCTTAGGGATGGTCTCCTTGCTGGGGGAGGCTTTTATGTGCTGGTGCCAGATATCACACGGGGCCTGGTGCTGAGCATGGAGCTGTGGGTCTCCTGAGGGCCAGAAAGGGGACTTCACGACTGCAGGGCCACTGTGAGCCACGGTGCTGGTGACCAGCCAGGCCTCCTGCTCGTCCCCACAACACAGGACACGGATCTGCCGTGCAGAGCCAGCTGAGCTCCACATGCATCCTCCTCCCCTGGCATTCGGGCCACCCAGTGAGACTGAGGAGCAGCCGGGGTGCCTGGCCCTGGCTGTGGGGTGGGGAGCCTTGGGTGGGGTCCCCAGGAGTTGGTCATTCCTTTGCAGAGACCCATAGAGCCCCTGTGCACTGCAGTGGTGACCAGTTCTGTGACCCCTCCAAGGAAGTGGAGAACAGGAAGCCAAGGCCCCATTCATGTGGGGCCCTTGGGGACAGCAGGCTGCAAGCCAAGCCCCACAGTCCTGGAGATCAGGACAGGTGGGAGGCACTGTGGTTTTCCACCCCACAGCAGGAAGGGAAGCCGCATGCGTGTCCCTGGGGCAGGGTAGCATTTCCTGCAGCTGTGGGTCAGGTCCAGAACCAGAGCCCCTCTGGTCCCCATGACCCTGACCCTCTGCGGGCTGTCCGGTGGCCAGCGCCCCAGTCTTCACGGCTCTGTGTTCCGCTGACCTCCCTCACTGCGTCTTCACACGGCTGTCAGAATGTTCCAAAAGCCACGCACCTGATGGTGGTTAGTTCACATCACTGCTTCACTGTCACGGGCCCTGAGGAAAGCGTTCAGGTCGGGGAAGGTGCTCGTGAAGCCTCCGCGAGGATCTGGATCCTCAGCTGTGCCCCACAGGCTGGGGGCTTCCCTCCCTTTCCTCAAGGGTCTTTCTGCCCAGCCTGGCTGCTCCAACCTGGCCCCTATCTCAGCTCCAACCCTTCCACCCCCTTCCTGGTCCATCTAGGAGTTTGGGTGAAGGTTGTGCGGGGGGTCAGGTTCTCCGGCTATGTCCTGCTATCTTCAGGTGCGGGTCACAGGCACATGGCCCACAGGTGCCCTGCAAACGCTTGTCTCGCTGTAAAGCAGTTCCTGAAGAAATCTGGAGACCGTGTTGCAAGGAGGCTCGCAGGCCCCGTGCTGCTGTGTAAGTGCTCGGTGGTCCCCTGCATGCCTGCCTGGGAATGTCTAGGATGTGAGCCCAGCTGGCCCCGCTGTCCAGACCTGTTTCCTGCTGTCCTGGCTTTGACTGGCAGTGGTGCACCTACTCACATCTGGAAAGAGCACCTGTATTTCGAGCCTGCTGGAGTCATGGTTTTGTATGGATTCTGAAAGCAGAGGGGATGTTGGACTAAAATTATCACATATCCTAACAATGTGTGTTGTGACTAGTAGCCTGGCTGCATAATTTCATGTCAAGCACAATAAAAGTAATCTTTCTTCCTGGCAT
The DNA here is from genome assembly GCA_004363535.1 of Dasyprocta punctata. Taxonomy (NCBI): domain Eukaryota; kingdom Metazoa; phylum Chordata; class Mammalia; order Rodentia; family Dasyproctidae; genus Dasyprocta; species Dasyprocta punctata. The sequence goes on from RJWM01020819.1 coordinate 26,070, forward strand.
TGCTTTACAGTTACATTGTAGGAAATCTTCATAAAATGCACCAGCAGTGCATCTTTGATTCAATATTCATATATTCCCCCACACACCAGATTTCAAGGCCATGTTTAAGGCAATAAAAAGAAATTCACATAAAGAATGGTAGCTTATGTAGCTTACTTTTAAAAAGATGCTCTGACAAACCATTAGGCTTTCAAATTTACGCATTTTAACCCCCAATAGAGCCCAAAAACCTGTTAGTCTTTGTCTTAGTTACTTTTCGCTTGTTGCCTAGACAAAATACCTGACGCCCAAAATTAGGGAAAGAAAGGTTTATTCTTACAGTTTCTCGGGAGTTTCAGTCCACACTTAGTTGGCTCCAAGTCAGCATGGCGTGGTGGGGCTGCCATTCATGGCGGCCTCAAGCAGCAAGGCGTGCTGGCCAGAGAGAGGGGGCAGAAGCGAGCAAGAGGAAGACCCGCCTCATCTACACTGTACATCGGCTCCACCCCTGGGCGGGTGCAGCACTCACATTGCCAATCCCCATGCCAGGCAACAAACCAATAACAAGCAAGCGCCAGGCTCAGCCCCATCCAAAGTATATGAGGACTCGGAGGGACATAGCATATCCAATACAGTCTTCCAATGGTCCCCACTCCCCAGCATGGATCCTCAACCAGCACATTTTTGACAAGTAATATAATTACTGTATGATTCCTTGTTGTGTAAAGTCATTGTGATTGGACAGGTTACTGTTTCCAGTGGGCAGATTTTCTACAGTGGGCGGAATCTGTAGTGGGTGTACTTAGAGTGGCAATTCTCCAGGAAAGCTATTGGATCTCAGAAATGAAGTTTCTCCTTTGGAGAGAAAGTGAAATTCCAGGGAAGCATCTTCCTGAGTAAGTTGGCACGGACTAGGGCTCTGTATCAGTGCAGATGGATTCAAGGCTGCAGCTTTTTGTGACTTGGTTGGAGACCTGTGGGAGGTGCTGTGGACTCAGGAAGAGGTGGGTGTTGCCAGAGGCCCACAGGGAAGTGAACACATGTGCCGGTGGAGAAACCCATGCATCCATATACCTGCTGCACAGACCAGCCGGACACAGCAGCAGGGCTCAGGCTGGGACCGCAGAGCAGCTGGTTCTCTTGTTCATATTTTTTATTGATTGCTTTTTTTAACCATGCAATTTGGGGGCAGGAGATGGTAATTTGGCAGGAGGATACAGAGTGTAATGATGGAATCAGGCAAGTTAACTTACGTTTCCTTCAACTTCTGGTTCTGGCAGAGGGCTGGACAGTGACATGTGACAGGAGGACACAGGCGGGTGACAGACTGGTGGCACTGGACTGGTGCCTGGGGCAGTGTTGCTGTGTCAAGGACGAAGTATCGCAGAGCTCTGGAGTCCCACTCCCCATGCATCTGGGTGTTGACAGATGAAGATGCCCCCAGCCCAGGCATAAACACTCACAGGACTAAGAATGTGCACGCAGGGACTGGACTGCCTCCTCTCAAAGACCACCCTCATCCTTGCTAAGCAGCGTGGGTTCTCCTGCCGGGAGCTCTGCTGCCTGTAGAGATGCTGCACCTGAGAGCTGAGCCCGCCAGGTTCACAGACAGGAAGGGCTCCACCAGGAGACATCGGGCCATTGAGCCAATTTCCATTTTCTATTTTAAAATAGTTACCAGTGCATATTAATGGCAAGGCACTGGGTTTCTCTGTGACCTTTCCACATGGGTGTATGGCAGCTTTGACTGTACCCATCCTGCCTCCTGCCTGCTCTGAGGAGCTCAGGACCACAGTGATCTCAGCACTAATGGGACAGGAGATTCGTGCATGGAAAGCTGGCTGGATGACTGTGTGTGGCCTGTCAATCATAGAGAGCTGTGCCTCGGACACCAGCACAGAAGAGCTTCCATGGCCTGAATCTGATGTCAGAAGGAAGATACAAAAGATGGAAGCCTTCAGCCTTGGGGACACTGTCTTTGCTCTGTGGTGACCCATTCTGCATGAAGGTCAAGTTTTTTCTCTTCTTCAGAGTTTGCCTTTACTTTGTCTTCTTTTCTCTTCCCACTTCTTTTTCATGTCTACTTCTTTTGCCTTCAATAAATGTTGAACTTCTACATTCATGGGTTGTCCCACCCAGTTCTTTGAATGGAACAAGATCCTGGAAAGGACCACTGGGCAGCTCACTGGTAACAGGCAGAGGAGGAGGAGGAATAGGAGGAGGGAAGAGGAAGAAGAGGAGGAGGAGGAGGAGGGAAGAGAAAGAAGAGGAGAAGGAGGAGGAGGAGGTCCAGCACTGGGATGGAGTTTAGATGCCCTGGGAGGGGTGAGAGAGCACAGGAGGAGCCAGAGTCCTGGGGGAGGAGAGCAACAGCCAAGGGGCTCCCACCAGATGGGGCAGAGCGGGCACAGGCTAGGGGAGGGAGGGGATCCCTGTACCCGAGTGGCAGGCTCCACTGTCCCCATCCTGATCATCTTCTCAGAAAAAGAGAGATTGTCCTGGGGATTTTATACACTTGCATGCGTGGATAAACATAGATTCTTCATATGATTCTAATTGTGTTTATTCATTTGCTTCATATGTCTCAGGAAATTACTGACTCTATCTTCAATTTTAATGAAAAAGAAGTCTGACCTGGCAGTGATCCTGGCCCTCGCTGTGTAAGAACCTGTGGTGGTTTTGGAACAGGGCTCCGCACTCAGCCCAGACCCGGTTCTGCTGCTCTGGTGGGGCGTCGCTGAGAGGTGTGGGGTGTCCCTTGAAGGTGTCCCTGCCATCCTCACGGCTGAGGACATGCGGCGAGCAACACCATCAAGAGGCGCTGGAAGTTTTATTTGGATGAGGGAAGCAGTTCAACGTTCAAGCAGAGTTCCTAATCGTTAATCTTGTGGAAGATAATCTGCTACAAGGTTTAGCGGTAAAGTCAGGCAAAAACACAACACAACACAGCACAACAAAACTAGCAAAGCCACCCACAGGGCACAACTGGTGCAGGCATTTGCAAGAGGCAAAGGCCTTTTTACCGTGCTCAGGCCCGAGCCCAAGCTGCTGTTCCTGCCACAGAACCAGGGCCCCACTGGCTTGAGTTACGGCTGAATCCGACTCATCTCACAGCCCTGAGTAGTTTTCCTCTCTCCTCTGACTCAGAATGGGCAGTATATTTCCATGCTCGGCCAGCAGAATGGCCAGGGTCTCCACCCAGTGCCAGGCTGGACTCAGAGCACATTGAGAACTGACTCATGGGCCCCAGAGGCTCCTGGGAAGATATCTGGGGCTTGTGATGCCCTATTTTTTTTCCCTGAATCACTTTGTATCTGGCTAAGACTGTTAAGGTTTTCAGCAAGGGATTTTGCATGCAAATTGTGTCCTGTTTGGAGACCTCTTCTCGATGAATATTTCATGACTCATATCCTCAAACCCCAAAATCTTTCTGGAAAAAAATTCCTGTACCTTTTGAGTTCACTCATTAAACAGAAGATAGACAAATTAAAGAAGCTATCCCTTAATTTGATGAAAGAGTGTTTAAAAAAGACAAGTTGGGATAATTAAAAATGGCATTGAATGAAAAACACCACAGTAGAAAAGGTTTAATCTTTAACTATGGGTTTTGTAAGAAGAGCATTTTAGAAAGAATGGCTTAAAATCTGTAATTTAAAAAAATCACTCCACCTTGGAAGGGACAGCAAATTGCGAAAGTGTGGGTCTTGGATGTGCTGCTGGGGTCCCGGCCTGTGCTGCTCCTGGGGGTGGGGCTTGTGGGAGGGCACAGGGTCATCGGGATGTGGCCTTTCAGGGCGTGGACCCCAGCTCCTTCTCTCTCTTGCTCCCTTTTGCTTCCCAGTGCCACACGGTGAGCAGCTCGTCCTGCCCCACGCCTTTTTATGCCATGTTGTGCTAGTCCGCGTGGGTTGGCAGGACAGGGCCACCTGATTTTGCACTGAATCCTCTGCAACCCTGAGCTAGTGAACCTTTCCCCCTTTGGTTGACTGTCTCGGGTGGTTTGTTACAGTACGAGAACCTGACTGACACTGCAGACCCGACCCGTGCACACATAAAATGAGTACAGTGCCAGGCGCGAGGTCTTTAGAGCAAGGTCTTCACTTTGCTGCTGGTGGCTGTCGGAGCTCCGAGGAGGACCTGGCTCTCAGGACAGATCTGCACGGAGCAGGGGCGGGGGAGTTCTCTGTGAAGGACGGGAGAACTTTCTCTCAGATGCTGGCTCCCAGTCTGGTGGGCAGGCAGCTTCTCTCCGTCCGGGAAGTGAGAAGGAGTTTAATCCCTCTCTCTACTTTGATTGCAAAGCTGGTGAGCGCCTCTTGCCTCTGTGTGCTCAAGGCTTCTCCGGGGTGCACACCTGACTGCTTGCCTCCTGGGGTCTCCTCTGGCCCCGTCTCACAGTGCACTGTCCCGGCCAGGTCTGTGAGGAGCCAGGCCCTGCAGCTTCTCCCTGGGTTTTCCCAGCAGGGCACAGGGCTTGGGCGGCCTGACCTCTGCACTCTGCCCTCTCTGGGATGGGAGCTCTGCACAGCCACACTGCAGAAGAATCTCACCAGGGCCTCCCGGCTGGCTGCTGACCTTCCTGTGACCTGCACCCCAGGACAGAGTGAGGCTCCGCCCCCAGCAGCTGCTTTGTTTCCCTGCTGTCTCTCGACACCATCTTTGCACCTTGCACTCTCATTGGCGACAGTGAACTTGCAGCTCCTCAGATTTATTTATTTATTTTTTATTTTAAACAGAAGAAAAGTGAAAAATTAAAGTAAAACAATTTCACAATCAGCCAGTAGGAGAGTAACAATAATTAGCACACTGCATATTGTTATATTCACAGCAGTTGTTCAGGGTATAAGATATAGACATGAAACATTGCCCAGAAAATTATTAGCACAAAAGTTTTGCCTCAGTGAATCAAGAGAAACCAACTACGTGACTATCTTTTTTGTTATGATTGCTCTATTATTTTTGAATAAACATTTTGCATTAAAAATGAAATATGAAGATGACTCTGTGAAAACTACCTTTCACTCAAAATTCTTTAACTGTCTTAACTAATTTTTATGTGCATAGATTTTTTTCAGTTCATCACACAAGTGCAACAATGTGATGGTTACATATGTGTGACTTATTTAGCTCACTAAGAAATAAATTTTCAATACTCATCCATTTAAGAGTGAAAATGTCTAGTTTATTGTTCTTTATAACTGAGTAGTATTCCATTATATAGAAATACCACATCTTTTTTGTCCATTCCTCAGTTGAGGGGCATTTAGGTTGTTTCCAAGATCTAGCTATTATGAACTGGGCAGTCATAAACACAGGTGCACATATATCACTGAGGTAGGATGTTTTTAATTATTTTGGGAAGATACCCAGAAGGAGAATGGCTGGGTCAAATGGGATCTCCAATCCTAGCTTCTTGAGGAATCTCCACACTGACTTCCGCAGTGGTTGCACCAGCCTGCATTCCCACCAACAGTGGAGAAGGGCTCCTTTTTCTCCACAGCCCCTCCAGCATTTGTTATTGGTTGACTTCTTAATACTAGCCATTCTTTCTGGGGTGAGGTGGAATCTGAGTGATACTTTCATTTGCATCTCTCGAATGACCAGTGCTGTTGAACATTTTTTCACATATTTATTTGCTGTTTGTACTTCTTCATCTGAGAAGTGTGTGTTCATCTCAGATGCCGATTTTTAGATTGGGTCTTTAAGTCTTGGAGGACTGATTTTTAAAAATTCTTTATACGTTATCAATATTAATCCTTTATCTGAGGGACAGCTGGCAAATATTTTCTCCCAGATTGTGGGTAGTCTCTTCACACTGTTGGTGGTTTCTCTTGCTGTGCAAAAGCTTTTCAGTAGGATGAGATCTCATTTGTTGATTCTTTGCGATAGTACCTGTGCAGTCTGGCTTTTATTCATAAAGACTTTGCCTACACCAATGTCTTCAAGAGTTTTACCTACTCTTATCTTTCAGCAGATTTAATGTTTCTGTTTTAATGTTGAGATCTTTAATCCATTCAGATTTTAACTTAGTACACTGTGAAAGATATGGGTCCAATCTTAATCCTTGGCATATGGAAAGCCAGTTTTTCCAACATCACTTATTAAAAAGGCTATCTTTCTTCCAGTGAATGTGTTTGGCACCTTTGTCAAAGATAAGGTATCTTAGTGTGTCTGGAGTTGTTTCTGGATCTTCTAATCTATTCCACTGATCCTTAGGTCTATTTTTTTTGCCAGTACCACACTGTTTTTATCACAGTACCTTTATGGTATAATTTCAGGTCAGGAATTCTGATGTCCCATCTTGTCTTTGTTGCCCAGGGTCACTTTTGCTATTCTAGGTCTCTTCTTGTTTCAGATGAATTTTAGGATTGCTTTCTCTAATTCTGTAAGATATGTTATTGGTATTTTGATTGGGATTGCATTGAATCCATGTAACAGTTTTGGACATATGGCCATTTTGACTATATTGATTCTTCCTACCCAAGAGCATGGGCTGTCTCTCCATCTTCTAATATCCTCTTCAATCTCCTCGTTCAGAGTACTATAGTTTTCATTATAGTAGTCTTTTATACCTTGTGTTAGATTTATTTTGCTTTGTTTCATTTTGAAGCTTTGAGCATTCCAATTCTGTGGGAAGTAGATTTGCCTGTATTTCCCCTTTGGGCAGCTCGTATGCCTGCTTCAGAACCTTGCTCATGCCACCCCATTGTTCCGGAAGTCCTGCTTGTCTGGGCTGCAAGTCCTTCCAAGAGTGCTTGGCCCATGAGTACAAATGGTGCCAGCCACACACAGGTCTTCCCCCACCCACCGGGTGCTCCTCGAGTGGGGGTCTCCTGTGCCCTGGCCCTCCTGGCAGTGGGCGAGCAGATGACGGCCACACACGTGCTGCGTCCTATCTGCACACTGCTGGCCTGGCGGGGTGAGGGGCCCCGAGGCTTCTGCTGCGGCCAGGCCAGTGGCCCTGTGACCTCGGCTGGCACGGCCAGTGTGATGCTAGGCCTGGGGCCAGGGCGTCTGGCTTCTCACTGCACAGGCCGTGGGGACCAGGTGAGGGCAGTTTCACCCCAACACACAGGAGCACACAGGCTGACGCTGGACACCCAGCGAATGTGGGTCACATCCAACACCGAGCCGGCAGGGCTGTGCCCGGGCCGGGCGTCCCCTCCCCGGGACTGATGGAAGAGAGCACCGCAGAGTGGCAGAGTCCTGCTGGAAAGGGTGGCGGTGTGTGTGGGGCAGCTGATGGGTGACTAGGCGTCACAGTTACTTAAATGTGGGGTGGTCTAGGGGGTTAGACACTGCTGAGACGAAGAGGGCCCTGCACCAGCCCAAAGCTGTGCATTCGGTTGATTGATGGGAAGCCGGGATGGAACCGGGGCTCTCACACTGAGCTTCATCCCTCGCCCCATTTTATTCTGAGATGAATTGTGTCTAAGTCACCCAGGCCAGAGCCCAGTGCCCAAGGGTGCTGGGGTTACAGGCTTTCCCACCATGCAGCCGGCGGGAGGTCAGCCTGGGTGAGGTGAAGCTGTGACGTCTGCTAGCAGAGGTCTCCACAGCTGGTGTGGGCAGGGCTGGGACCAGTGGGGCGCCCTGCACCCACCACGGTTGCCTCTCACCCGGATGGGTCGCACCGTGGCTGACAGGGCTGTGGACACCGCCTTCGGTCAATCCCAGTGTTTCCTGATGCAAGGTTTCGCATTGCTGGAGAGGTCCACTTCTACTCCTTCCGAACTGCCGAGCAAAGCCCAAGTCCTAGGCTCCTGGAAAGGTGAACATTCTGAGTAACTTTATGGTAATTCTCTGTCCTGTTAAAATCACAATCCTGTGGATGCTGTGGATTCTCAACTCACCTCCAGAAGGCGCGGGGCCTGGGGGCCGGGCGGGATTCTTGTCTCTTTCCAGGACCCCTTCTGAGCCAGGCGTCAGGACCCAGCAGGTGGCACTGTGCGAACACTGAAGCCAGGCAAACGTGCTCTCTGATCCCAGCCTCCGAGCCGGGTATTTAAGGTGCCTCAGCCACTGCAGTGACAGGGAGGGAGACACCGCCCTGTGCATCTCCTGCTCCAAAGCGCAGGAACCCGGACGCACGCAGTGGAGGCGGTGCGGGATCAGGGCAGCCTCCGTCCCTTAGATAGCTCACTGCGGCTGCTGGGTCTGGAGAGAGAATCCCTGAAGAGCACAGCTCACGTCTGTCATCGCTAAAACACTAAGGAAGGCTTCATTCTTCCTAGAGAGCCACCTAGCGAAGCCCCAGCATAACCCGTGCTGCGCCTGTGGGCTTGGGGCCAGGGTGCTGTGTCCTGGGCCCTGATGTCACAAAATGGGCCATGCCCGAGTTCATGCCTCGGCGCACACACGCTCAGGACCCAGAGCAAGTTAGGACTGGGCTGAAACTGAGCAGTGTCCCCATGGACAACAGTGGAACCAGTGTCCCCATGGACAGCAGTGTGCCCCCCACCCCGGTGCAGATGGTGGATTCTGGAGTCACTGCAGGACCGTGGCGTCCTGGTGCCCCGTGACACCAGGCGGGCAGCCTCACTGCCACAGCACAGGCATGGACCTCGTCACCACCCTGCTGAGCGGCAGCACTGCACACGGAACCGGGAAGCATGTGTGGTTCCAACAGCTGCTTCCCCCTCCAGGGACCTGCTCGTTCACCTGCCTAGCCATACACTGGGGCCCGGGGTGCCGGCCTCCAGATGGCAGCTGCTGGAATCTCAGAGTGGTTTGTGCTTTGGGGAGAAGTCTGTAATCCCAGCATTTTAGGAGGCTGAGACAGGAGGATTGCAAGTTTGAAACCAGCACAGGCGCCTGAGTGACCTAGCAAAACCCTGTCTTTAAATAAAAATGAAAAGACCTGGAAACGTAGTCAGTGCAAGGCCCTGGGTTTGATCCTTAGTATTGAAAAACAGAAAAAACGCAAAGCAACACAACCAACACCAGAACCTGCATTTCCCTGTGGGGCCCAGGCCACTGCCAGACCCAGAGCTGCAGCCTAGAGGCGGGGGTGTGGCCCCGAATGTGGCCAAGCTTGTCTGGAATGAACGCTAAGTGGAGGAGAAGCTCACCCTGCAGCCTCCACAGCCCCACACAGCAGGACAAGCAGGCAAAGCCCTCTGTGGCCTGATGGGACCTGGCCCAAACACGCTTATGGTGAGGATCAGCTGGGCCCAATATCCTTAACTGCACAAGGTACCTCCGGCACGGAATGCCCTCTGTGGTCCCATCACACATCTTTGCTTTTTTAAAAATATTTTATTTTAAAGAGAACAAACAAAACAAAACAGAACAAAGGAAATCAGGACAGAACAATGCAAGCAACACAGGACTCCAAAACAAGCATCAGGAAATCAACGGTGGCCACCATACCGACTCTTGTTTTCTTTGAAATAGTTGTCCATACCTTCAGACACAATAAATTCAAACAGAACAAAACAGTATAAAACCAATCAAAACCAAAGAATGAAAGCATTACAGGACTCCAAAACAAGACAATAGGAAATCAACAATGGCCACCATAATGTCTCTTGTTTTCTTCAAAATATCCATTCATACATCACACATAATAAAGTCAAACAAAACAAAATGATAAAACCAACTGAACAAAAAATGAAAGCATTATAGGCCTTCAAAACAACTTAATAGTTACCATAATACATCCTGTTATCTTCAAAATAGCTGCCCATAGCATCAGACACAGTAAAATCCAACAAAACAAGACAGAACAAAACCAAACTTAACAAAATTAAGAAAACAAGAGAGAACAAAACCAAACTTAACAAATTAAGAAAACAAGAGTTCAAGACAAGACAATAAGAAATAATGTGGTTACCACCTTCTCCTGCTAGGTGTTTCCTCCTCTCTCACTTTCACAATATCTATTGTGTTTTTCGGATCCCACTAACTCCTTCTGTTTTTTATGCTGAGGTTCACCTGTATGAGTTCAAGCAGTTTCGTCCATGAACATGATCTCCAGTTGCAACCATTTACCTACAAGATCCTTGAGATTATCCTGCTTTGTAGCTGGGTAGCTTTCCAATGTGTGAAAACACCATAACTTTCTTATCCATTCTGTGGTTGATGGGCAAGTTACCCTTGCTTTTTCCTGGTCTCCTGTTGTGTGGAAAAATTATTTTCTCCCTTTTGATTTTCAGTCTATGAATTTCCTTTTGAGTTAAATGTGTTTCTTGTATACAGTGTATTGATGGATCTTGTTTCTTGATCCACTCTCCCTGTGTTTCTTTTTATTGCTAAATTGAGGCCATCTGCATTAATGGTTACAACCGGCGTGCATTGGTTCATCTCTGCCACGCTGTCCTCCTACTCTTGGCCCTCCACTTTTCCCCTTCATTCAATTGCTTGTCTTGGGAGGACAGGACAGGGCGGGGCCGAGGTGGGGCGGGGAGATGGGGAAGGGTGGG